>CM065637.1:77713337-78015759 GCA_033220585.1 Dipteronia sinensis | reverse complement strand
GTTGTCAAGCTTTAACAAACTTGACTTTGCAAGAATGTAATGATTTGAAGTTTCTGTTTTCATATTCTATGGTTCAAAGTCTTGTGCAACTACAACAACTTGAGATAAGTAATTGTATGTCGATTGAAGGGATAATCAATACAGAAGAATTAAGTGGAAAGGAAAAAGTGATTATGATGGTGTTTCCTAAACTTCTCAACCTGCAGCTCAAAGGTCTTCCGAAACTCTCACGATTCGGTTCCGGAAATTCAGTTGAATTCCTCTCCTTAACCCAAATATCCATCGAGGATTGCCCAAATTTGAAGACATTCTTCTCTAGCTCTAAGTATGTGGACATAATACAGAGCAAAGAAACTGAAGAAATGAATAGTCAGGATGACATTTATCCTCTCTTCCATGAAAAGGTAACTCTGTTTTTTACTCTCTAGTGCAATTAGTAGAAAGTATATGTTCCATGTTAACATATATTGCTTGTTCCTCACATCAAGCAAATAATTGGTTTTCAATTTATTTGATCCATTTGGCATTCGTAAACAGTAGTACAACACGAGAGGGTTAATCAAGTCATTTTCGTTTTGATGGATTAAAACATTATAAAGAAAAGAAAAAAGAAGTGACTTTCAACGCCATGTATGTTCCAGAAAACCTATAAATTTTATTTTAATCAATTGAAAAAGAAGATAAGATGAAAAAAAAACCAGAGAATTATAAGAACAAATGAGGAGATGGAAATGATCTGTTCTTTTATTTTGTTTTTGGTAAATTTATTGAATTTTGTATTTATTTTAGCTTTAATGAAAATTTTAAATTTTATTTTAATTGAGAATAAATTTGAATTTTTTTATAATGAAGATAGAAGTAGATAAAGAATGATTGCGTTCTTCTTAATAAGAGCAATTACCAATTGGGTCTGGACTTCATTTAAAATTTCAAGTTGTTTGCGACTTTTACAAAAGTGACCAAATTGGTCATTACATTTTTCCCAAATGCCAAATTAGTCCCTCTAACTAAGTTCTATCCGCCAACTTTAACTATGTAGAGGTAAAATTGTATTTTATTCCTAAACAATATAATATTGACACATGCACCGTTTTTTAACACATGTATATTTTTGTTTATTTTATTTGTTGTTTTGATTTTTAAATAATTTTAAAAACATCATTTGTATAATATTAACAAAAAAAAAACAATATTATATAAAAGTGATAAAAAGACTAAACTGAAAATGAACGGTAACTTTGTTTAAAAAAATAAAAGTATAATTGACATTGTCTTATTAAAATATTTTTAGAATTTTTAAGAGAATTTTAATAAAAAAAGGTACAAATAGTGTTTCATTAATAATATTTTTAGATTTTATTGTAATTATAATGGAGAATTTAATGCACAGAGACAAAATAACTTTACTATAATATGACAAATAAAGGGTATTTACGTACTTTAACTAAAATTATTAAAGTCAATTGTTATATTTAACACCGTTAAGTCATTAGAGGGACCAATTTGATCACTTCTAAAAAGAGATGGACTAATTTGACACTTGAAAAAAATGTGAGGATCAATTTGGTCACTTTTATAAAAGTCGCAAACAACTTGAAATTTTAAAAAAAGTCCATAACCTAATTGGTAATTGCCCTCTTAATAATTACAAGACGGGCACAAAATCAAGTTAAACAGCAATTGTTTCTGCTTGCAGGTTATGTTACCCACCTTGGCATCAATCAATCTGTCCTCCATTCCTATCCGAACCATTTGGCACAACCAACCTCGGCATCAAAATTTAAAAGAAATTATTATGGATGGTTGTGATACCGTAAAATATGGATTTTCATCTTCTATTGTTGAAAGTCTCGTCCAACTCGAGGTCCTTGAGATTTCCAATTGTAAGTTAATGGAAGTGGTAACAATCACAGCAGGAGAAAGGATGAGTAACACTTTGTTCACCAAGTTGCACCGACTGCACCTCAAACACCTTCCACAACTCACAACATTCTGCAACTTTGCTGGAAAACTGATTGAGTTGACTTCCTTGACTGAATTGTGGCTTGAGAATTGCCCCAAAATGAATGCCTTTGTCTCTAATTCTCCACGGGCAGATATGCAAGCAGCCAAGGAAGAACAAATGAATTCAGAGAAGAACCTCCAATATTCACACATACAACCTTTTTTTGATGAAAAGGTATTGTTTCTATCTTCTCTCTTTGTTTTTTTTAATCCCTTTGCATCTTCATTTTTTTCTTCTGAATTCGCAGTTGTAGAGTTTTGATCTATTATTTGTAATTGTGTTTGGTTATCAATTATGGAATTTTATTAATTATTGCAATTAATTGAATTGTTCAAGGTACAAATCCTTGATCTAAAGTTATTGCATATCGAAAAAATGGATAACATGAGAAAAATATGGTGTCATCAACTCATTATGGATTCCTTCTCCAAAATAGATTCTTTCGGGGTATACGACTGTCATAACCTGCTGAATATTTTTCCATCTAATAGTTTGGAAGACTCCAAAAACTAGAGGAATTGGTTTAGAAAGATGTAATTCACTGGAAGTGATATTTGAAGAGCTTAACACCACGGAAGAAGATGTTGAAACAGTACCTAGGTTTGTCTTTCCACAATTAACATGGATGGAATTATTGGGATCTACCAAGCCTTAGAAGTTTCTATCCAGGATTGTATATTTCTGAATGCCAAAGTTAAACAAGTTAAGGATGGGGAGATGCAACAAAGTGAAGATACTTACTTCAGAATTTTCGAGCTTCGAGAAAAGCCACAGGGGGAGTCAATTGGAGAATTCAATTCAAGAACAGCTTTTCATTGTTGATAAGGTATGAGAGCTAATCACATTATCATCATTCAACTTTAGTTAGATCAATATCTAAAAATACCATTAAAATAAAATTTAACAACATTAATTTTAAAAAATAATAATAAGTTGAAAGAGTCTTTTTCCTTTTTTTTTCCTCTTTGCCACAATATCTCTCTCAAATAATAGAACAGAACAATATTATGTTTTTTTCAAGGGAAAACATAATTGAATTACACACTTTGTTTTCTCTTTCTTTTAACCCTTCTTTTTTAGCCTTGAGTACCAATGGGCATTTATGTATCACCAGTTTCGGAACAATTTAGCATTTTAGCATCATAAATACCACATTACATGTATTATAACTAGAGTTCATTTTTGAGACCCAGTGGCCCGACATGAACACGGTATAATTTTCGGGTAAACCACAACACAAACACAACATGAATGTAAACCACAATATCCCAAAATAGAGGAAATTGTCAAAAATAACCTTTCAAATATCTCATTGACCATCATAAATATGAATTGACGCCAAAGTAATGAATTAAAAATATTGATTTAATCCTCCCAAAATCTCCAAATAATTAAAAAATATATATTTTTTGAAGTATTACACTATAACTTCGGGGTTTTGAGGAGGGGGGTGACTCGAACCCACAACCTCATGATCTATATGTGAGGGGTATACCACTGGACCACATCATCTCGTCAAAATAATAATTTTATTAATACTAGGATTTTACCAAAACTTTAATAATATATATATATATATAATACAGTTTTTTATTGTCAGTTTGAACTGATATAATATAAGATATATCAGTTCTTTGCATGTGAATCATTGGATTTAAATGTTTTGACTTGGTTGCATTCACTTGTTAAAGCATCTTTTAAATTCAATGGTCAACATACAAAGAACTTATAGTATCTTATATCTGTTCGAACTGACAATAGAAAGTCTATATATATATATATATATATACTTTTATTTTCCTATTAGTGCGCACTGGTAGAATTATATAAGGATATTGATTGTGAGCCACTCATTTATAAAAGAGTTTTGACAAGTGCATACATACCAAGTCAAAGTATGTAAACGAATGGTTCACATTCAATGTCCTTATGTAATTCCATCGGTGCACACTTATGTGAAATTTTATATATATATATATATATATATATATATATATATATATATATCTAAAACTAGTCTTTTGAAAATTACACAGGAGATGAATAAATGCAGCTAGGTATATGCACTACTGGAGAAGAATCTAAAACAAAGAGTCAAGTAGGAATCTAGTATAAGTTCATAGGTCATGCACCATTGTCATGTCTAATTACACCCAGCACTAACTAAACCTTTATTACTATTGCAGGTTGCGTTCCCTAAAATAGAATATCTGTCAGTAGAATGGAATTGGATCGTGAAAGAGATATTGCACAGAAACTTTTCAAAGTACTCATGCAATCTAAAAGTTGTTGAGTTGCCAAGCGCAAGTAAGCAAAGCGATATTTGTCCATGTTGTTTCCTTTACACGTTACCCCAATTTAGAGAGACTTGATGTTATTTATGGCTCCTTTGGGGAAATATTCGTATGTCAAGAACTTGGTTGTTTGGAAAAACATGTCGAGGCATTAGTAAATTGAGTCAATTGAAGCTTTTTAGCTTGAAAGACTTGTTGCATCAATGGGAGGAGGATTCTCTGTCTTGTAAGTTTTTTCGAATTTGACAAGTCTAGAAGTATTAAATTGTGCCTACTTAAAAAACCTAGTTCCATCTTTTGTGTCTTTTCAAAATTTGAAGACATTGGAAGTATTACATTGTAATGGATTAGTCAATTTAATAGAGGTCTCGGTAGCCAAAAGTCTAGTGCAACTTACAAGACTGAAAATAAGCGAATGCAGAATGATAGAAGAAATCATACTTCATGGCGTTGATGAAGTGGAAAATCGGATGATATTCAACCAACTTGAATATTTGGAGCTTCATTCTTTACCAAAGCTTACAAGCTTCTGCTCTTGGAATTGTAACATCGAATTTCTCTCTTTACAACAAATAGTTGTGGGACAATGTCCCACCATGGAGATTTTTTCACAAGGAGTCTTAAGCACACCAAAGTTACAAAGACTACAAACAGCAGAAGTAGATCATGATGAAGGTCCTTGGGAAGGCAGTCTTAATACGACAATAAAAAAATTGTTTAAAGACATGGTATGTAGTGATTAACTGGATTTTTACTTGTTTCTTATGCTATTGTGGATATTGTTCTATTTTTTTTTTCCATGTTATATTTTATATTTCAAATATTTCCCCAATAAGATCCAGGTGTCTAATCTGATATGCACAAAAAATTCCAGTCTTAGTGGATATTTATCTCTAAATAATATGTTCTAATTTAAGAGAAGTTAGCAAGCTATCATGCATGATTCTTTTGTTTGAAATGGATTTAAATGAAATATTTTTGTTTGGTAGATTGGATTCCGTGACTTTCGAACATTTGACAACCTCGGAATTTCCCCATTTGAAAGAAGTGTGGCATGACCAATTTCCTGTCCAAGTCTTCTGCAATTTGAAATCGCTGGTGATTGATGACTGTGCAAATATCTCGAGTGCTATTTCTGGGAATTTGCTACAGCATTTGAACTCTTTGGAAAAGCTGCATGTAAGAAATGGCGATTCACTAGAAGAAGTGTTTGATTTGGAAGAGCTAAAAGCAGATGAAGATTTGAAGGTGCTTTCCCAGTTAAGTGAGTTTTTCCTGGTGGATCTACCAAGATTGGAGCATATTTGGCAGAAGAATCACTCGGAAGTTCTGGGCTTCAGAACCTGAAATTGATGAAAGTTTATAATTGCAGCAGCTTGAGATATATATTTCCTCCATCTGTAATCTTGGGCCTTATGCAACTTCAGAAATTGGAAATAAGAAACTGTGCTATCATGGAAGAAATCATCACAAAGGAAGGAGAGAATGACGCAGCAGCCATTGAGAAAATCACATTCCTTCAACTAAACTGCCTTGTTGTGGAATCTTTGCCAAACTTGACAAGTTTTTATTCAGGAAGTAATACTCTGGAATGTCCTTCCTTGATAACTATTGACATATCAGATTGTCCAAAGATGGAGACATTTGTTTTCACTCATTTGAAGGATATTTGTACCGGGATCGCACCACTTTTCAGTGAAAAGGTCAGTTTATGTACGGTCAATCTTTTTCTTCCATAATTAATATCTATTTCACCAATTTTTGTCATTCTTATGTCCGATAGGTAGACAATAATTGTTTATATTCACGTTACTTGATACTCAAAGAAAATGACTATGTTTTTCAAATATTATGGTTATTTTGATTGGAGTAGGCACTGTTTTATTAGCATTGTAGCTGGTAAATTTAAGTTGAAGCCTTCAATTCTCCCTTTCTAGACTAGGAGTATGACATGGAATACAGTAATTGGCTACTGCTAGAGCTGATCTGTCAGCAGCTGATGTGTCTGTAATCAGCCAGGATCATTCTCTTCTTGCTTAATTGCTATGCACTCTCATATGATCATCAAGATCAGCTGATCGATGATAATTCAAACATGTTATTCATACAATAACATAATAATTTTATCTGCAGGTTGAATTACCCACTCTGCCATCCTTGAACCTGTCCTCCATTGCTAGTCAGACCATATGGCACAACCAACTTCAGCCACACTCTGTTTGCTTCCATAAATTAACAGAGTTGTCCATTTATGGTTGTCATAATTTGAAATGTTTATGTCCATTGTCTATCGCTGAAAGTCTTAACCATCTCGAGGTCATTGATATAAGGAATTGCAAGCTCACGGAAGGGGTAGTAATGGCTCAAGATGAAAGAAAAACTAGCACTCTGTTCCCTAAATTAAAGCAGTTGATCCTCAGAAATCTTCCAGAACTCACAAGATTCTGCAACTTAAATGGAAATTCAATTGAATTGCCTTCCTTGTCTGAATTAATTATCAACAATTGCCCTAAAATGCAAACATTTGCATCCAATTCTCTACCGGGTATTGAAGAACCTGAGGAAGTGAATACAGATACAGAGGAGAACCTTCCTTCTTTCTTTAATGAAAAGGTTAATTATTCCCCGGTTACCTTCTTTCATTCTTTCTTCACATTTCTTTTTCCCCTTTGCTGTGCTTTTTTTACTTTAATCTTGAGTTTTCTATGATGCTTTTCTTCTCTTGATAGATGCGATTTATTAAAACAAAGAAAATTAGTCTATTGATCCTCTTAGTTAATGTTTTTTTTATCTCCAATCTTGATTATTAAAAAAAACACGTGTAACTAATTATCAAATAACTATTAATAGGTTTTTGTTAAAGTTCTAGTTACAAACATTCCATTGCTCTAGAATTTATTTATAAAGTTTAGCTTTATAGATATTTACTGTTGAATGCACTATTTTAGCTCCAAATTTATAAATTTATGTAATAAAATTATACAAGATATATGTCTTTTATAAATAAAAGTGATCTAATAGTTTTAATTAAAATAAAAAGAACTAGTTGAAACTAAAAAATAAAAAATGTTGGAGGTGGAGACCAGTGATGAGACTGATGGCCTGCTCCGCTCTTTATTCTTTCTTTCTTTCTTTGGATTTTTTGATTTTGTTTTATATTTTAAACTTTGGTTTTGATTAAAACAGAAAAAGAATAAAAAAATTAAAGAAGTTAGACCGGCCATTCTTTGGTTGCCACGCTCAAGTTAGCAATAGCCTTGGTGGTATCAACACTGTAATATCACCCTGCTATATTACTAATGTTCAATCAAAGCTGTTTCATATAAAACAGAGCTGTTTTGTCTATATTATAAATGTTCAATCAAAGTATATTTATTGAATTTTCAGGTTTCATTCTCCTGCTGAAGAACTTAAAGTTGAGTGATATGCCTGAGTTGTTGCATCTGTGGAAGAAAAATTCTCAACCTAGAAAAGTTTTCGAAAATTTGGCATATCTAAAAGTATCAAGTTGTAGCAACTTAAAAACTTTAGTTCCATCCTCGGTGTCTCTTCAAAACTTGGAGACTTTGGAAGTACAAAATTGCAATGGATTGATAAGTTTGGTGACATTCTCAACAGTTAAAAGTTTTGAGCAATTGAAAGAATGGAAATAATTGATTGCAAATTGATAGAAGAGATTATAGTAGATACGGGAGATGAAATAAAGGATGTGATTGTTTTCAACCAACTCGAATATCTGAAACTTCGGGATTTGCCAAGCCTTGCAAGCTTTTGCAAGGGGTATTTCAGAATTGAATTTCCATATTTACAACGAGTACTTGTGATAAAATGCTTAAAGATGATGAATTTTTCACAAGGAGTCTTGAGCACACCAAAGCTACAAAGTATACAAATGAGAGAAACCGTTGCTGAAAGCGTTTTTGGATGGTTTTCAAAATGCTTAGATAAACAGAATGAATATTGGGAAGGTGACCTTAATACAACCATACAGAAGCTTTTTAGAGACATGGTATGTACATTCATTCATCAACTTTTCCCATGCATCTTCTTTAAACTTGTGCTGTTTTTGTTTTTTTTTATCCTTATTATTATTTTTATAAGATTAATCGTCTCATAGACACAAATAATGAGTAAAGCTTTCTCAGTGGACAATAATCATGTTGAAATAGATTAACTAGTTCACATGAAATAGGTCCCATTTTTAGACAAAGTAAAATCTTACGAAACTGCCATTATCTTCCTATTTGAGAGTTCTATATATTGTTGAAACTTAATATTGTTCCGGAACTTATGTATATTTTCTTTATTCTAAGAGAATTAAAACGACATATTTGGGTTTGACAAGTTGGATTCCGTTATATAAAAAAATTTTGTAGTCTCTGAATCTCCCTATTTGAAAAAATTATGGCACGAAAAACTTCTTGCCAGCTACTTCAGCAATTTAAATTCGTAGGTGGTGGATGATAAAAACATCATTTCTGACTTATGTTTTAAGGACAAAAACGGTATGGTCAAGAATTGGTGCCTCTACCGGAGATTGGCGTTTTGATTATTGATTGTTTAACTTTATTATTATTATTTTAGATTCTTGGTAGTTAGCCATCTAACATTAGTTTTTATTTGTTAATCATAATTTTTCTTTTATTATTCTTTTCTTTATCTCTATTTTCACACTATATGAAGAATATCTAATAATTTATTACTAATAAAATTCTTTATAATTGCAGAATGACCAGAATTATACAGAAAATTGAGATCTTCCGGTTTTGAGAAAGTTGAAGAAGAGCCTTAATACTTAAAAACATTCGAAGGTATAATCGAATCAATTAGAATCAATATATAGTTTTGAAAATGTATTACAAACTGGGGTTTCAAATTTCCAATAGGCAGTTAATTGGAGGTTCTAGTAATTTGCCAGCTAGGCAGCTCAAATTAGTAAAACACATAGGGCTTTTCGGGGCGCAAACTGAAATGGACGCTGGTCAAACCTAAATTTTCAGCAATATAGAATCAAGTCCAAGTAGCACTATTAATAAAAGAGTTATGTATTAATATTGGGCCCATATACGATTGGATTTTTATGCACAGTCCCAGCCCATCTCCTAAACATTTGTTTGAATTTGCACAAAAATTCCTAGACAATTAATCAATTAATTTGCAAAGCATGGAACTATGGAAGGAGACAGGAGTGCACTATTGAAGTTTTCAACCTTGTGGCATTATATAAACAAGAAGCGTATGATATGAAATCCACAAATAATTTGTAACAATAACATAACTTAAAAATCCCACTTCCATGGCGCCTCCTAAATTCTACCAACATATTCATTTTCTTCCTTTACACATCATAAGTATGCTTTCTCTGCTCACCTTCACAGCTCTTGCAGAAAACTCGTTAAACCATGGTGGGGATTTATACAACAGAATACATGCAAGCAAGGAGACCAAAATCAGCACCAAAACAGTTTCCAATTTCTGTCGCTGAAAGTCTTAACCATCTCGAGGACCTTTATATATACGATTGCAAGCTCATGGAAGGGGTAATAATCACTCAAGGAGAAAGAAAAGTAGCACTCTGTTCCCTAAATTAAAGAAGTTGTTCCTTGATGATTTTCCAGAACTCACAAGATTCTGCAACTTCAATGGAAATTCAATTGAACTGCCCTCCTTGTCTGAATTGATCATCAGGAATTGCCCTAAAATGCAAACATTTGCATCCAATTCTCTACCGGGTATTGAAGAACCTGAGGAAGTGAATATAGATACAGAGGAGAACCTTCCTTCTTTCTTTGATGAAAAGGTTAATTATTCCCCGGTTACCTTCTTTCATTCTTTCTTCACATTTCTTTTTCCCCCTTTGCTGTGCTTTTATACTTTAATCTTGAGTTTTCTATGATGCTTTTCTTCCCTTGACTGATGCGATTTATTAAAAAAAAGAAAAAAATTATTCTATTGACCTCTTAGTTAATGTTTTTTATCTCCAATCTTGATTATTAAAAAAACACTTGTGTAATTTCTTTATTTCTTCGACACTTATGAATAAAAGTGATCTAATAGTTTTAATTAAATAAAAAGAATTAGTTAAAACTAAAAAATTAAAATGTTGAAGGTGGAGACCAATGATGAGACTGATGGCCTCTCTGCTCTATATTTCTTTATTTCTTCGACATTCATCCTTTCTTCGACGAAAAAGTAACTCTGATTAAATTTGGTGGAATGCAATTACTAGAAATTCTTCAATTTATATTCACATTACTTGTTCCTCACCTATGGCTGACAGTTCAATTTCATTTTTTGATTCATTTGGCATTGGTAGACAATAGTGTAACACGAGAAGAATAATTAGCAAAGTCACTTTAATTTGTTTTGTTGAATTAAAATATAAGAAAAAAAGTGACTTTGAACAGATTATGTGTACCAGAAATTTAAGAAAATTTTATCTCAATTAATTGAAAAAATAAATTAATATATATATATATATATCTTAATTAAAAGTAATTATCATATATGATAATCAGGGATCCCACACGAAAAGTAGTGCGGGATCCCGTGTTATCTATAATAAATATATATATATATAGTAACTTTTTAATGCGGGGTTTCCGTACGGAATTGTTGATTGCTAGCGGTAGCTATTGGATTGCTACCAGTACTTATTGAATTACTACCGGTAGCAATCCAATAATTACCGGTAACGAACAACGATTCCATACGGAAAATCCTAAAATTATATATATATATATATATATATATATATATATATATGAGAAGGTGGAGGTTATTTGTTACTTTATATTTTGTATGCATTTGATTTTTAGTTATGTTTACTGATTGTTGTATTTATTTAAACTTTTAATTATGATTTTGGAATTTATTTTTATTTATAAATAAGTTTTAAAATTTTATTTAAGATATATATTTATATATAAAGAATAATTGATTTTATCTTTAATAAGTAAACCTTATCCACTCAACCAAGAGTTGATGTGCAGTTAATATGGTTATTTTGGTAGGAGTAGGAATATTTTATTAGCATTGTAGCTGAATTTGACTGTACCCCAGGTAAATTAAATTAAAGTTAAAGCCAATTAATGTATGACATAGCATACATTAATTGGGAGCTGATCTGTCATCAGCTGATGTGTCTGTAATCAACCATGATATCTCATTCTCTTCTTGCTTAATTGCTATGCACTCTCATATGATCATCAAGATCAGCTGATCGATGATAATTCAAATATGTTATTCATAACAATGACATAATAATTTTATCTGCAGGTTGAATTACCCACTCTGGCATCCTTGACGCTGTCCTCCATTGCTAGTCAGACCATATGGCACAACCAACTTCAGCCACACTCTGTTTGCTTCCATAAATTAACAGAGTTGTCCATTTATGGTTGTCATAATTTGAAATATTTATTTCCAATTTCTGTCGCTGAAAGTCTTAACCATCTCGAGGTCCTTTTTATATCCACTTGCAAGCTCATGGAAGGGGTAATAATCACTCAAGGAGAAAGAAAAAGTAGCACTCTGTTCCCTAAATTAAATCAGTTGAACCTTCTTCAGCTTTCAGAACTAATTAGATTCTGCAACTTCAATGGAAATTCACTTGAACTGCCCTCCTTGTCTGAATTGATCATCAAGAATTGCCCTAAAATGCAAACATTTGCATCCGATTCTCTACCAGGTATTGAAGAACCTGAGGAAGTGAACACAGATACAGAGGAGAACCTTCCTTCTTTCTTTGATGAAAAGGTTAATTATTCCCCTGTTACCTTCTTTATTCTTTCTTCACATTTCTTCACATTATTCCCCTTTGCTGTTACCTTGAGTTTAATCAAGTGATGCTTTTCTTCACTTGATTGATGCGATTTATTAAAAATAAAAAAAATTCATCTACTGATCCTCTCAGTTAATGCTTTTCATCTCCGATCTTGATTATTAAAAAAACACTTGTGTAACTAATTATCAAATAACTTTTAATCGGTTTTTGTTAAAGTTCTAGTTACTGACATTCCAATGCTCTAGAATTATTTATAAAGTTTAGCTTTATAGAGATTTGCCGTTGAATGCACTATTTTAGCTCCAAATTTATAAATTTCTGAAATAAAATTATACAGGATATATGAATTTTATAAATAAAAGTGAACTACTAGTTTTAATTAAAATAAAAAGAATTAGTTGAAACTAAAAAATAAAAAAAATGTTGGAGGTGGAGACAAGTGATGAGACTGATGTTCTGCTCTGCTCTTTATTTCTTTTTTTCTTTGAATTTTTTTGTTTTTGTTTTATATTTGAAACTTTGGTTTTGATTAAAACAGAAAAACACTAAAAAAATTAAAGAAGTTAGACCGACCATTCTTTGGTTGCCATGCTCAAGTTAGCAATAATCTTGTTGGTATCAACACTGTAATATCACCCTGCTATATTACAAATGTTCAATCAAGGCTGTTTTGTCTATATTACAAATGTTCAATCAAAGTATATTTATTGAATTTTCAGGTTTCATTCTCCTGCTTGAAGAAATTAAAGTTGAGGGAACTGCCTGAGTTGTTGTATCTGTGGAAGAAAAATTCTCAACCAAGAAAAGTTTTCGAAAATTTGGCATATCTAGAAGTATCAAGTTGTAGCAAATTAAAAACTTTAGTTCCATCCTCGGTGTCTCTTCAAAACTTGGTGACTTTGGAAGTACAAAATTGTGATGGATTGATAAGTTAGGTGACATTCTCAACAGCTAAAAGTTTGGAGCAATTGAAAAGAATGGAAATAATTGATTGCAAATTGATAGAAGAGATTATAGTAGACACGGGAGATGAAATAAAGGATGGGATTGTTTTCAACCAACTGGAATATCTGACCCTTGATTGTTTGTCAAGCCTTACAAGCTTTTGCAAGGGGAATTTCACAATTGAATTTCCATATTTGGAACGAGTACTTGTGATACACTGTTTAAAGATGATGAATTTTTCACAAGGAGTCTTGAGTACACCAAAGCTACAAAGTATACGAATGACAGAAAGTATTGATGAATGGATGTGGGAATTTAAAAGGCCTGTAGAGGATAAAGAGGATGAAGGATGTTGGGAAGGTGACCTTAATATCACCATACAGAAGCTTTTTAGAGATATGGTATGTACATTCATTCATCAACTTTTCCCATGCATCTTCTTTAAATTTGTGCTGTTTTTGTTTTGTTTTATCCTTATTATTATTTTTATAAGACTAACCGTCTCATAGGCACAAATAATGAGTAAAGCTTTCTCAGTGGACAATAATCATGTTAAAATAGATTAACCAGTTCAAATGAAATAGGTCCCATTTTTAGACAAAATAAAATCTTAGGAAACTGCCATGATCTTCCTATTTGAGAGTTATATATATATATTGTTGAAACTTAATATTGTACTGAAACTTTGTTTATTTTCTTTATTCTAAGAGAATTAAAACGACATATTTGGGTTTGACAAGTTGGATTCCGTGATATAAAATTTTTTATAGTCTTTGAATTTCCCCATTTGAAAGAATTATGGCACGAAAAACTTCTTACCAGCTACTTCAACAATTTAAAATCGTTAGTGGTGGATGATAAATATTGCAGCTTGAGATATATATTTACTCCATCTCTGGCCTTGGGCCTTGCGCAACTCCAGGAATTGGAAATAAAAAACTGTGTTATTGTGTTATTTTGGAAGTGATTACAGTCATAGGAGAAGAAACAATAAGTAACACTATATATAGTTATGCATCTAATCATTGTGCAACGATTCCTTTCTCATCACTTTACTAAATTTATATATCTAGCGGTTGCAAGTGTTTAAAAATCAGTTTTGAAAATCAATATAAAACATCATTTCTAACTTGTGTTTTAAAGAATTGTCGCCGCTGCCAAGGATTGACGTTTTGATTATTGATTGTTTAACTTTTCTTATTATTTTTATTCTTGGTAATTAGCCATCTAACATTAGTTTTTATTTGTTAATCATAATTTTTCTTTTATTATTCTTTTCCTTATCTCTATTTTCACACTATATGGAGATATTTAATAATTTATTACTAATACAATTCTTCATAATTGCAGAATGGTCAGAGTTATACAGAAAATTGAGATCTTCCGGTTTGTGAAAGTTGAAGAGGAGCCTTAATACTTAAAAACATTCAAAGGTATTATTTAATCAATAAGAATCAATATATAGTTTTGAAAATGTATTACAACCCGGGGTTTCAAATTCCCAATAGTTAGTTAATCGGAGGTTCTAGTAATTTGCCAGCTGGGCAGCCCAAATTAGTAAAACACATAGGGCTTTTTTGGGGTCCAAACTGAAATGGACCCTGCTCAAACCTACATTTTCAACAACATAGAATCAAGTCCAAGTAGCACTGCTAATAAAGGAGTAATGTATTAATATTGGGCCCATTTACGATTTGATTTTTATGCACAATCCTAGCCCATCTCCGAAACATTTGATTGAATTTGCATAGAAATTCCTAGACAATTAATTAATTAATTTGCAAAGCATGGAATGGAAGGAGTGCACTATTGAAGTTTTCAACCTTGTGACATTATATAAACAAGAAGCATATGATATGAAATCCACAAATAATTTGTAACAATAACATAACTTAAAACTCCCACTTCCATGGCGCCTCCTAAATTCTACCAACATATTCATTTTCTTCCTTTATACATCATATGTATGCTTTCTCTGCTCACCTTCACAGCACTTGCAGAAAACTGGTTAAACCATGGTGGGGATTTATACAACAGAAGACATGCAAGCAAGGAGACCAAAATCAGCACCAAAAGAGTTTCCAAGCTGAGTTTTAAGTTGGAAGTCTTTGCAGGAAAAGACATAAGTGCAACACCATCTATTTTCAATGGAACCCATTATTTTCCAAGCTGGAATCTATGCAGTCAATGGCTCTGATGGTTTGCTGGTTTGGAAGAAAAACTTTCATCACCTGACAGGTTTAAGCCCGAATCCAGGTTTGGTTGCGAATGTTAATTGGACAGTTTCGAGAGCATCTCCAACAATTGTAGTTGATGATGATCATGATCTGCTGATTATTGGAGTCCATGGACCTGATTTTGTTGTTGCTGATTATTGGAGTCTATGGACCTGCTTATTATCATGTATATATTGCCACAGGAAATTTGTACTCAGTTCCTCCACATATAGAAGAATGTCAGGAAAGGGAATATAATCAAACAGTTCCAACTCATTCGGACGGGTTTGTGGAACCCAATAACCATTCGAATTAAATCCTAGCCTTAGATTTGGACTAGGGAAAGATCAAGTGGTACCATCAACTTGGGGGTTATGATTTATGGTTTTTCGCATGTAACAATCTTTCTACTCCTGGCTGCCCAGCTGGACCTATCCCGGATGCAGATTTTGGGGTGGCCCCAATGATGCTTAGCATACAAGCTAAAGGAATGAAGAAAGATATCGTTGCCGCTGTTCAGAAAAGTGGATTTGGTTGGTCTCTGGATCGTGATAATGGCAGCATCTTGTGGTCTACTGTAAGTTTTTCGATCCCAGATAATTAGCATTTGACCTAACTAGATGTTGAAACAAAACACTAATTGTACTGTAGGAGGCTGGACCTGGCAGCATTGGAGGAGGAACTTGGGGCGCACCCACTGAGGAAAAGAGGATCTATACAAACATTGTCAACTCAGATGGCAAGAACATCCAACAAGACCACAACCTTTGGCGGGTGGGTGGCAATGGATGCTCGAAATGGTGGAATTCTTTGGTCTACAGCTGATCCAAGCAATGCACTTGCCTTTGGCCATGTCACATTGGCTAATGGTGTCCTTTTTTCTGGTTCAACACATGGAAAAGGGCAGATATATGCCATGAATGCCAAAACCGGAAGTGTTCTGTGGTCATACGACACTGGAGGTACAGTGTATGGTGGAATGTCAGTGAGCAATGGATGCATATACATTGGGAATGGATATACGATTAGCGATGGAGCTTTCTTTCCTTCCTTCACTGCTGGATCCTCACTCTTTGCCTTTTGTGTCTGATAACCTTTCATTGAATACCATAGTAACATTAGAAGACATATGTAAGGACTAAATTTGCTATTCGTAATCCCGCTACTCAACTTGGGGAAGATAATAAAAATCATAATTGACAAACTTATGTATATGATTTCAAAATAATATATCCTATGCATTTGGTTACTATGTACAGATAATACTTGGTTACCGTCCATATTAAATAATATCAATTTACTTACCCAGCATAAATGTATTTTGTAAGGATCTAGAGGATTGAGTCTTAAGTCATTGTCCCCTTGCAAAGTCACAGCTCTCTATTTCAATTACTAAATGAAATGTTGAAGGTCCATAAAATGTTACAATGAGAAGCCTTCCTGTAGCTCAGAAACAGAAAATTTTCAATTAAATACCATAACCGAAAGTTTTCTCAATTAAACTTTTCAAGAAGCTACAAAAAAATCATATATGGGATACAATCCCTTCAGACTTGAGCAATAGTTTAATAGGTGCATATAGAACCAATCGAAATTAAATAAATCAAGATTTTGTGTTCTCAAAGTCAAAGTAATAATAAGTTGAGAGCCATTAAATCACTGTATATGTTTTAAACAGACTAAGAATAGTAAGTCTTTACACTTTCAGGAAACCTTTAAAGGTTGTACTTCAATGGCAGTTCCTGGATGCTACTACAACAATCTCTCTGTTCTTCTCCTCAGCATTTTTTGGCTGCTCACCATCACAGGTACTTCAGATTCTGACGTAATCTCTCTCTCTCTCATACACACAAACACATCACTCTCTAAAGGGAAAATAAACAATCTCTCTGTTCTTCTCAATTGAATTTGGGGAAAAATATTGTGTTTGTTGTATTGAATCATTTCTCCACAACTGGAGACATATACAAATAGAATTGACAATAATATCCCTAACAAATAACACTGTACAATATATTAAAATACAATCCAACACTCCCCCTCAAGCTGAATCAAAGATATTGGTCATGCTCAGCTTGCGAATAGTAGACCTGAGAAGAGATGGTCCCACAGGTTTCGTAAGAGCATCAGCTGCTTGTTCGGATGATGGCACAAACTTGGGAGAAACAACTCCGAATCTAACTTTCTCCCGAATGAAATGAACATCAACCTCAATATGCTTGGTCCTCTCATGCAAAACAGAATCAGAAGCTAGCAAGATAGCCGACTTATTGTCACAGTACAAAGTCGAAGGCAAACAAGCAGGAAAGCCAAGCTCTCTGAGAATGGATTGAAGCCATATGATCTCACATGTTCCCTGAGCCATAGCTCTGTACTCTGCCTCGGCTGAAGATCGAGAAACCACAGATTGTTTCTTACTTTTCCAAGAGAGAAGACGGTTTCCATAAAAGGAGCAGAATCCAGAGGTAGATCTCCTATCAGTCTTCGATCCAGCATAGTCAGCATCGGTAAAACACGAGATATCAAGAGTATTGTTCGAGTCATAAAAGAGACCAAGACCCGGACAAGACTTCAAGTATCGTAGAATGTGATAGACTGCATCCATGTGGGAGGTACGGGGAGCATGCATAAACTGACTCACCAAGCTGACAGCGAAGGCCAAATCAGGTCTAGTATTGGTTAGGTAGATAAGTCTGCCAACCAACCTCTGATAAACAAATGGATCGGGCAGAAGATCACCAGACTCGGCTGACAACTTCATATTCGGATCCATCGGAGCGGAAGCAGGCCTACACCCTGTCATCCCAGTATCACACAGAAGGTCTAAAGTATATTTCCGTTGGGAGAGGGAAATACCAAATCTAGAGCGAGCAACCTCAATCCCCAAAAAATACTTCAAACCTCCCAAATCTTTGATGTCGAAAATAGAGCTGAGATCTTTCTTCACTTGGGCAATCCCTAAGTTATCATCACTAGTCAAAATAATATCGTCAACGTAGACAGATAAAAATATATACTGCCCTTTGGAAGTACGCCTAACAAAGCAAGTATGATCAGAATGACATCTCAGAAAACCCAAACCAAGGACAAGATCACTAAACCGAGCAAACCAAGCTCTAGGAGACTGTTTCAAACCATACAACGACTTCCTCAAACGACACACCTTTCCTGCATACTCCCCCTCAGCCCGAAAGCCCGGAGGAGGGTCCATATAAATAACTTCATCCAAGTCACCATTTAAAAAGGCATTCTTGACATCCATCTGATGCAAGGGCCAAGAATGTGAAGCAGCGAGGGAGATAAGCAGCCGAATAGTAGTAAGCTTCGCCACAGGAGCAAAAATGGATGTGAAATCCTTCCCAGGAACTTGAGTAAAGCCCTTAGCAACAAGACGGGCTTTATATCGACTGACAGTCCCATCAGCATTATGTTTGACATTAAACACCCATCGGTACCCTACTGTTTTCTCCCCTCTAGGGAGAGCAACCAAATCCCAAGTATGATTGGTTTGTAATGCCCGCATCTCATCCTGCATAGCAGCAATCCATTCAGAACTCAACAAGGCCTCTCCAACAGACCTCGGAACCAAGATAGAATCAAGCTGCCTAATAAACCCCTGAAAGGAACTAGACACAGCACTATACGAAATATGATTTTCAATAGGGTGGTTAGTGCTACAAGATAAAGTAAGGTGGTCGGGGGGGGGGGGGGGGGTGGGGGGGGTGGCGATCCCGAATAGGGTTTCGCCGAGGAGAGGATATAATGGGCATGAGAGATAAAGTAGGGACAGTACCTTCATGCGGAGAGGATTCAGGTAGAGGGAGCCGAGGGCGACGACTATACCGAAGAACAGGAGTACCTGCAACAGGGGGCAAAGAGCTAGGACCTCTAACAGTAGGAGGAACACTATCAGAAGAAACGATAGGAATATGGCAAGAGATAGTCTCATCAGTAATAGGAATGGGGTAAGAAAAAATCTCATCAGGAAAAGGGTCAACCCTACTCGTTTCAGATCCAGTAAAGAAAGGAGCATCCTCCCAAAAGGTTACATCAAGAGAGTGAAACATACGTCTAGATGAAGGGTCATAACATCGATACCCCTTAGACTGGGAAGAATATCCCATAAACGCACGTCGAATAGCTTTATCATCTAACTTTGTTCGAGACGGACCCCTATCTTGGACAAAACAGACACACCCAAAAACCCTACGAGGGATGGGAAACAATGGTTTATCGGGCTGAAGAACCCCAAGAGGGCATTCTCCCCCTAAAACCCTACTAGGAACACGATTAACTAAATAGGTTGCTGTAAGAACAGCCATATGCCAAAAAGACTTAGGAACTAACATACCACGAAGAAGGCAACGGGAAACACCCATAAGATGACGATTCTTACGCTCAGCGACCCCATTTTGTTCAGGAGTATAAGGGCAGGTTAACTGCTGGAGAATCCCTAATTTGGACAAGTGAGACATAAGATCCCTATTGATATATTCCCCCCCATTATCAGTCCTAAGGCCACGAACAACAATAGCAAATTGGGTTTTAATCATAGTGAGAAACTGACAAAGAGTATCAAACACATCAGACTTCTTTTTAAGCAAATAAACCCAAGTGCATCTAGAAAAGTCATCAATAAAGGTAACATAATATCTATGGCCAGACATAGCAGTAACAGGAGACGGTCCCCAAACATCCGAATGAATCAAATCAAACATAGCTGGAGAACGATGCATACGAGAAATATAAGGCTTTCGACAATGCTTTGAAAGTTCACATACTTGACAACGAAAATGCAATTGTTTACAAGCTAAAGAGAAAGTAGGGAATATCCGACACAAATACTGAAAATTGACATGACCCAAGCGGGCATGCCACAGATGCAAGTCTCTAGATGAAACAGTGACAGGAAAATCAAAAACAGTCGTGGTAACAGCCTGTAAATTAGGTGGAGGTGGAGGTGGAGGTGGAGGTGGAGGAGAATGACATGGATCCCCGAAATAGTATAGGCCCTCGTGCTCATATCCCCTGCCAAAAATCCTCTTCGAAGTCCGGTCCTGAAAGAAACAATGATCAGGTAAGAAGATAACAGCACAATCGAAGGATTTAGCAATACGACTGACCGATAAAAGGTTAAAAGCAATTTTGGGAACATGAAGAACAAAGGAAAGGGTAATATCAGACGAAAGTCTGACGTCCCCCTTACTACTAATAGCAGTGACAGAGCCATCTGCTACTCGGACAGACGCATTTGTAGGAACCAAGGGTGATGAAAACAAGGACAACTCACTCGTCATGTGATCATTCGCACCGGAGTCTAGAATCCATGAAGGAGACCCAGAGCAAACATGAAAAGCAGTTGGAGTACCTGATAATAATGTAGTAGAAGAGGCAGGAGAGGATATAGGTGGTGTGGGAGTGGACCCCTGTGGCATCAGCAAGGTCATCTGTGCCCGGAGGTCTGCCATCTGATCAATAATAGACGAAGACAGATGCCTGGAGATATCAGCAACACCTGCAACTCTAGTAGGAGGCGGGCCTAACCTGCTATGAGGCTGTGCCCTCCGAAACTGTACCCTCATCTCTGGATGAAGCTTCCAGCAAGTATCCTTGAGGTGACTGGTGGTACCACAATGCTGACAGTACTTCCTCCCATTAGAAGGACGAAGGATCGATGACCTAGTGGCAAGAGCCATCTGATCCAAATTCCCCCCAGAGGCAAGTGGAGGGACCGAGATGGAAATGAGACGTCGCCTCTCATCCCCATCAACAAGGGCAAATGTATCCAGTAAGGCTGGCAATGGAGAGGAATTGAGTATCTGGGTCCGTAGATGCTCAAACTCAGGCTTGAGCCCCATAAGGAAGAAGTATGTATGAAGACGGTCTAGCCGTTTTACAGCCACAGATGCCGTGACTCCATACTCACTAACAGGTTCATACTGAGCCATCTCATCCCAACGCGTCTGCAGATACCCAAAAAATTGTGAAACACTCATATTAAGGCTCGTCTGAGTAGCATGAGAGACTTCCTGATATAACTCAAAAAGACGTGCCTCATTCTTGGAATGGGCATACATCGATGTTAAAGCCGTCCATAGACTCGCAACAGTCTCATGGTACATAAACATGTTGAATATTTGGGGTTCCATGGACCCAAACATCCAACCAAGAATCTGATAATTGTCGATATCCCATTGATCAACCTTAGGGTCCCCTTCAGCTGGGCGTGGGGAAGTACCCAAGAGCCAGGAGACCTTACCCCGACCACCAATAAATAACTTCAAGGCCCGAGACCATGAAGCAAAGTTTCGTCCATTCAACAGGACACTCGTAACTCTCCCACTGAACATAACTGGTGTCAAATCCGACCGGAAAGTAGTAACATTATCTGACTGAACATCTGTCCGAACAATATTATCTAAAGGATCCGCCATAAAAAAAAATCACCAATGTGACCGACTAATAAATCACCAACTATTGGAACAACCAACTCAAGCAATGAAACATTGTTAAGCTATATATATATATATATATATATATATATATATATATATATTAAAAAACACAGGCTAGAGAGACTAAGGGTGTGCTTGACCAGAAGCTACCGGAAAAGTGACCTATGTCAGGTCTGCCGGCGTCGATCTGGTGGCAAACAGGTGGAAGAAATTGCTGGAAAGGCCGCGGGAAAGAGAGCTGCTGGAACGAAGTGTATGGGCTGCCGGAAAAGGACCCACGCTAGGTCGGACGGCCACCGGAAAAAGACCTACACCAGGTCGAGCGGCGTCGCTGCAGCTACGGGAAGATCCGACTGGATCGGTGGTCGATCTCCGGTCGGCAGCTGGAGGAAGAACTGGCTGTCGGCAGCTGGAGGAAGAACTGGCGGCGCCGGAAAGGGTCGGACGGTGCTGACTAAATCGCCTGGAGGGGCGACTTCACCGCCGACATCCTGCAGCAGCAGGTGGCGCGCCGGAAGCAGCTGGAGGAAGAAGACTGGCGGGCAGCAGGAGGAAGAACTGGCGGCAGCAAACTGGCGGCGCCGGAAAGAATGGAAGCCCGCATTCCCGATCGCAAGGACGTCGCCGATCAGTTCATGTCGCCGGTGCCCGGAGGCGCGACGGACGTCGGTGAGGCAGCAGAGGTCAGGTGATCGGCGGCGGAGGTTAGGGTTTTCCTTTTCTTTGCTCTGATACCAAATTGAATTTGGGGAAAAATATTGTGTTTGTTGTATTGAATTATTTCTCCACAACTGGAGACATATACAAATAGAATTGACAATAATATCCCTAACAAATAACACTGTACAATATATTAAAATACAATCCAACATTCTCCTCAGCATTTTTTGGCTGCTCACCATCACAGGTACTTCAGATTCTGACGTAATCTCTCTCTCTCTCATACACACAAACACACCACTCTCTAAAGGGAAAGCTTTAAATTTGATGTTTTATTCCAATGGTGGGTTAATACAAAGCAAGCGGCACAAAACTGGCCAAACCATGGTGGAGACTTGTATAACAGGAGATATGCAAACAAAGAGAAAAAGATCAGCCCCGAAACCAAATCCAAACTCCATCTGAAGTGGAAATTCTATGCAGAAGGTGACATAAGTGTAACACCAGCAATTTTCAATGACACCATTTATTTTCCGAGCTGGAATGGAAACCTCTATGCAGTTAAAGCCTCTGATGGGTCACTTGTTTGGAAGAAGAACTTGCAGAAGCTCACTGGCTTCGTTCTCAATGTCAACTCAACGGTATCAAGATCAACACCAACAATAGCTGGAGATTTGCTTCTTGTTGGACTCTTTGGGCCTGCAGTTGTTATTGCTGCCAAACGATCCAACAGAAACCTCATGTGGTCGACCAGGCTAGATGATCAAGCCAGAGGTTTCATAACCATGTCTGGAACTGATTACAAGGAGTTAGTTCTTAACTTCTTATTTTTACCTTTATCTTATTTTTAATTTGTTTTCAAATTATTAGGAGGGTTCCTCCATTGAGAATCAGAAACCAAGAAAATAGAAAATTTGTTTTCAGTGAACTAGAGGCCTAGCTCAAAAGCAGATTGGAAAAGTTGCCTCTTCTTTCAGTGATGTCTTTCATATACTGGAAAAATTGTTTACACTATCAAATAAAAATATTGATCAATATTTTATACAATCTTCTACACAGAAACAAGAAGTGAGAAACATATATATTATGTTTTTTTTCTTTTCAAGTAGAATCATGTGGTTCATAGACTTCATTAGCAGAACCAAGAAATCATTATCTAGACTTGATTTTAGTATTCAAAACTGCATACTGCCAGTTTTCATTTGTATCAAGGTTTAGTTTAATGTTTTCTTTATATTATTAAATTATTTTTGTCTTGCATGCTGTCTTAGCCATACATTACAATCTTCATTTATCATTAAATATTTCTACTTCCTATTCACTCATACAAAATCATCAAACCACAGGGAATTCTTTTAAATTCAATGTTGGAACATCTTCAATAGAAAAAGACCTTAGTGTAGAGCTATGCTGCACATTTCGTGGCAGCCTAGCCAAATTAGATGCCAAAACAGGCAGATCCCGTGGCAAACCTTCATGCTGCCAGACAATTTTGGCAAGACAGGAGAATATGCCAGGGCAGCCATATGGGGAAGCAGCCCGGCAATCGACCAGTCAGAAACAATGTCTACATTGCCACAGGAAACCTCTATTCTGCTCCACTTCACATAAAGCAATGCCAAGAGGCAGAAAACAATCAAACAACACCAAGAAGCCTGGACAAGTGTATCGAACCTGAAAATCACTCAAACTCTATCCTGGCACTTGACATAAACACCGGCAAAATCAAGTGGTACAAACAGTTAGGAGTCTATGATGTATGGTTTGGAGCATGTAACTGGCATTTAAATCCTAATTGCCCGCCTGGACCTAGCCCATCTGCTGATTTTGCAGAAGCATCAATGATGCTTAGCATATATGTAAACAGAGTCAAGTATGATATAGTAGTTGCTGTTCAAAAAAGTGGCTTTGCCATGGCTTTAGATCGTTATAATTGCAGCCTAGTCTGATCTATGGTGAATTTAGTCTTTACAGAAATGACTTGAATTCAATGAACTCTCTTCTCTTCACTAGTTTATAGCAAACAAAACAGCTGTGATATTATTATTCTTTTTGAACCCAAGAATTGCCTAACTAAAAGACTTTTCCAATGTAGGAGGCTGGACCAGGTGGCTTAGGTGGAGGGGCTATGTGGGGCGCAGCCACGGATGAGAGAAGGATATACACCAACATCGCCAACAGCAAACATAAGAACTTCACTCTCAAGCCATCAAAGAACACCACAATGCTGGTTGATGGGTGGCAATGGATGCTAGAAACCGCTATGTCCTCTGGTCCAATACATATGTGAAGACATGATTCTTTAGCAAATTAATCAGAAATCTGAATCTTTCTCCTAATTGAATCAGATTCTATACCTACTACCAGACATTATGTACATGTAACTCAACACATGATCAAGACAACTTGTCTTCCAATTACAACTTGATCACGAAACCTAACATCAAAACTTGTCACAAGATAGTAAAAATAACAAACAATCAAAATTAGATGAAAATTCATGCCACCATATCAGGAGGAAAACTTAGCTGTAACTCAGATCAGTTCCAGTAAAACCCAAGAGAGCATGAGCATTATCCTGCTCTCTCAACAATATAATGCACATTCCGGTTGTAGTCCTGCTTCTCCATGACAGCACAAACCTACATCAGCAATGCAACAGAAGAGTAAGAGCCAGAATTGCAGTTACATTCTATAAAGCAATGCAAATTAATCAAAGATAGACCTATACATATAATCGATTGAGGAAACACCATACTTAAAAGCTACATTGTATTAAAAATGAAAATAGACCTGATCTATATCCTCACAGACAGCAAGCTCCTCATGGCCATAGGGAAAACTTTTTTACATAAGCAACCGTTGTCAGAGAAACACAACAAAGCAGCAAGTAGTACCAAAAGTCAAAACATAAGCAAGCTTGAGTAAAGAGCTTACAGTAAACCAAAATTGGAGTACAATTTCCGACGATCATCTCGGGTAAGCTCAGTGCCAATGCTGCATAAAGCGAATTCAGTCAATGACATCAGAAAATGCTCGAAGATTCACAGCAAATAAACATTGAAGCTATAAGAGAGTTTTGTGAAATCAAATTGATCTATAGAAACAGCACCTGTTCATGGTGATGTTGACAGCCCTTGTATCAGCCTCAAAAGCTAGATGGTTGGACATGATCTCTTGTGTACAGCCCCACCCAATTAAATAAATGAATTCCAACTGATCTTGATGAGAAAATGCCTTTCTTCTAAATGTAACAAACAACACTAACCTGACAGAACTTGTAAAAGTCTTCCAGGTATGCCTTGTAGAGAGTGTTCCTCATTATTTCAATGTTCATGTCATCCAAGTCCTACAAGGAAAACAAATCCAAAAAAATTTAGGAATCAAGTGATAAGATCAAAGGCCTTTTCACAAAAAGAAAGTAAGAATTAGTCAAAATTCCACAACATTCCCTAGTACCAGTGAAGCAGCCATTAATTATTAGTAAGATACAGCACCAACATAAATGTTAAGGACCTGTCAAAAATTATGAAAGACAGTTGAGACATACCTCTGATGTAATACATTCAGAAAAGTATGGAGCCAGTGGAGTGTCAGCAAGGAGCAACTGCCAGTGTAGCAATGCTGAGGTAGAAAAGAGAAGTTTAACAAAGATTTTATGAACAAAATCAAAAGGAAATTTATTTGGGATTTATTGTACCTGTCAAACATTCCCAAAGGATGGCATTTCTCCAACAGTTCCTGAACATCTCTCTCATGCAATGTTCCAGTAACAATCAAGACAACATTGTCTATCATGTGACCATATCTGGACAAAACAATTGAAATATTACTCTTTCCCTATCTACAATTTAAGTGTACAAAATCAATTTGTAGACCAATTAAACATCCACACTATTTCAAACAAGCCTACATATGGACAGGGCCAGCCCAACACCCACCCACCAAACTTATCATTTAGTGGGATAGACTGAAGCATGAGTTAACTATAACTTGGGATGAAGTTGAATTTATAATCAAACACCGAGTCTAACATTCAGGAAGCATAACATGAGATTCTAGTGGTAGGCATCCTTGGAGCCATTAAAGCTTTTGAGAGTATGGATGTCAGCAAATCCCTGATCCTAAACATATGATGAAGTTAAAAGGGATGGGTTTTTTACTGAACGATTGATTGCATAGAACTCCATAGACAACTAATGTTTTAAATAAATTCTACTATTCTTTTGAGAAAATAGCAAGAAAAAGGAGCAAGAACAGAGTATTTGAGAGACTACACAATGTGTTTGACAAAAGTTCTAAAAGAAAATGAAAACTGAAACAGAGAGTTTTTCAGATGCCATTAATGGCTACTCTGTGATTTTTCTATATTAAAGAAGATGATGATTACAATTCAATCCACACACTTCACGTGACTTTCTTCTTTTTATATTACAAATTGCTTACAACTAACGCTACCTAATCTCTAACAACTTCTTTATAATTAGGAAATTACATTTAATGAGAAGCTGACACCTCAGCTTTTGTAACTGACTCAACCACCTAAGCTGACATTTTTCCTATCAAGCTTGCACATATTTTTTGTTCTTTGATTGTGTGCTTGATCAGAGATACACATTGCTAGTCCAGTGTAAGGTTGTGAACCTTCACACACCTGATCAAGCTCACCTACCATTTGTTGTTTTGCTTCCCAGCTATTTGTAGGCAACGACGATGTATTTGATATCTCTGTTGTATTTGATATCTCTTCTCTAACATCTTTATCACATATACCTCACATATATATAGTGGAATTTGAGAATATAAACCCGAAAACAAGACATAAGAAATCATGTTAAGAAAAAAGCAAAGATAACATACGTAATATACTCTAAGAAGGTTGACATAGGCTCAGTGGCTTGGTGGCTTGGCTACAAGGCTGGTCCAGCCTCTGTTCTTCAAAGAAGTTTAGGCGAGCTTGGGATACATTGTTTTTTGCGCTGTCTTGGACAATCTGGGATACCAGAAACCAGACGATTTTCAAAGGAGCCCAAACGTCAGTCTTGCAAGCTGCTGATATGGTCAAGTTTAGAGTCGCTTGGTGGTACAAGTTTCATGGCTCAGGTTCTAAGCTTTCAATCTCAACGATGTTATTAAATTTAAAGGAAAGTTGTGTCGAATCTCCTCCCAAAAAGAAGCGAAATGACATCGCTTGGCTCCCTCCTCTCGGTTTCGTTTTGAAGTTTAATGTCGACGGTTCGGCTAGGGGAAATCCAGGCAATGCGGGGATTGGAGGAGTCCTTAGAGACAACACCGGAAGGGTGTTGGGTTTGTTCTCAGATCACGTGGGGGTACTGGACTCCAACTCTGCTGAAATTTTAGCGATTCATATGCCCGTGTCCTTGTGCGCTGAGTCGACAAGTCTTATTGGCAAGGAAATTGATATCGTTAGTGATTCTAAAGTGGCTATCTCTTGGGTCAATTCAGACGGATTTGGCAGTTTGAATCATGTGAACTTAATCTATGACATCCGTAGTCTCCTGAGTTATCCTAGGTAATACTCGGGTCATTTTCAACTCAAGAGCAAGTAACACTTTTGCTGATAACTTAGCTAAAAAGAGATCAGCTATGGAAGGGGAAGGCCTGATCTGGGATATACATTGAGCTGCTGTGTCCTCTCCGTGCTCTGTCTAGCTAGCCTCTGTTCTGTAAACTCGAGTGATTGTCATCTGCTTAGTTTATCTTTCGCTTGTTGCTCTGTTTTGTGGGTTCTGTCTTCTTTTCTTTTGGCTTGTTTCTAAGCTGCCTGTTGTTGTTTGGTTTCTCCTAATAATATTTGCAGTTCAAAAAAAAAAGGATGTGCTTATACTCATCAACCAGCTTAAGTGTGCACTTCTCCACAATCGTAGTGGTGTGCAACGGTGAAGGGTTCTGCAAGCAAAGTTATTAAAATCAGTAAGTAATGATTAACGACTTCAAAACCAACTATTTAAAAAATGTCATCGATTAAGTA
This sequence comes from Dipteronia sinensis, assembly GCA_033220585.1. Classification (NCBI taxonomy): domain Eukaryota; kingdom Viridiplantae; phylum Streptophyta; class Magnoliopsida; order Sapindales; family Sapindaceae; genus Dipteronia; species Dipteronia sinensis. The sequence goes on along the minus strand of CM065637.1, from coordinate 77,987,406 downwards.
ATCCAATTGAACTCATCCATAGAGGTAGAAAATGAATGGATCTAGCAGCATAAACTAGCCAGCCAGCCACAAGCTTACGATGAAATGCTCCATCTTTAACTAATGAGATCAAAAGACAGAGCCCTTACATTATTCAACTTATTAATCATGTAAACATAATATACAAAATTCGCTTCACACAGGAAAAATTCAACAAGATGTGGCTCCTGACTCAACTACTTATACCGAATTCTAATAAATATAATCCATGAAACAGTTCAATACGATCCAAATTTCATCCTGCAGTGGACATTAGTAACATTTCAACTAGCATTTCAATTGCTTAACTAAAGATCCAAAATTTCACTCACAGTCCGGCTCCAAGTATGCAATGTTAACTATTAAAAGCAGTGATTGAGTTGATGTTTATCTTGTTTGCTGAATTTTTTTGAACAGGAATACAGCTTCTGAATTAATCAAGCAAAAATTGATTTTTGCTTGGAAGTGAAGGGAAACTTCTTGCACTTCATCAAAGTTTTGCAGAGGTAAGCTGGTAGAAACTAGAACATGTGATGAAAGCTTGTTGAGTGTGACATATTGCAGCATATGTTTAGTAGTTATCCTGTTATTTGCAAGTGGGGCTAATCATATTCTTGATCTACTCCTTGCTTTTGTTGTCATGTTGTGTTGGCAGTAGAGCTTGAATCCGCTTGTACTGATCTTTTTACAAAGCAAGGAACTTTATGAGGAGCTGGCATGAAAACATCCGAGTTGGTGTCATCCACTTCGATCTCTCCCAAACAGAGGTACTTAAATTTTTGTTGTCAACGGAAGTTACTGAACTTCAAACTACTAGTGTTTGCACACATAACATCAGAAAAAAACTTGTTTTAGTGAAAAAAAAATATGGTTCATTGGATGGTCATACTTAAGCCCATTTAGTTTGTTTTAAGAAGCAGTACAGACCTGCCTTGTGAGTCCCCAAAAAGTTATGTATTGAAAAACTGCTGCAAGTGAAATGTGTTTGGACATGTTATATTTTTGCTTGAGATTAGTCAATTTTAGAGCCCAAATGGATAATATTCGCTTGTGAGCCCCAAAAGGCATTTTGTTTGAGATTAGTCAATGATTAAGGAGACAGTATTCACTTAGGATTTCAAAAGAGTTTTAATGATTTTTTTAAATGGATGACTTTTACAAATTTCATGGACTTTTATAGACTTTAACAGAACTATAAAAAACTTTTATAGACTTACATTTTAAAAGACTTTCATAGACTTTCATTTCAAACGACTTTCAGAGAAATTCATTTCAAAAAACTTTCATAGACATTTATAAACTTTCATTGATTTCTAAATATGATATATACTTTGTTTTATCAAAATTATATAGATTTCTCATATCAATAAAAATAAAAATTTTAAAATCATTCATGCCTATTTATGTGATTTTAAAAATTTTATTATATTTTGCATCATAAAGACATTATGCATTTAATTTTTTCTAATAATTAGTCAAAATCTTATTTGTATAATTAGTCAAAATATTACAAATTTTCTTTTAACGTGTTTACATGTCTCTACGAAAGTATGCAATGAGTATAAAAAATCTATCCAAAATTAATTCAAGTTACTAAAGATAAAATATAAAAACCACACATAGTTGTTGAACAAGATTTATGCCTAAAAGTGGGTAGTTTGATGTTGATCACAATTACATAGAGTCACGCTCATATGCAACTTTGATTATGGCATATTGGCATGATTAAGCAGTGGTTTTTGTCTTTTATTATTTTTAATTAATATAAATAAAGTTCATTTGATTTGTTTCGATATTGTTTAGCTGCTTTGAAAATAGAGGTAAAAAAAATTGAAATCTATCGTCCTTAATTGCATAGTCTATAAAGAGTTGTTTTATATTATTTTTTTGTTATAGATCGCTAATATTTGTATATATATTTTTATAATATTTATTTATTTTAAAAGTTATTCATTTTATTTTATTTGTAAAATTTGTTAAGAATGTATGTGTTTTTACATGAAAATTTAACATATGTTTGATGGTTGATGTTTTTAAAAGAGATTTATATTTTTCTTTTAAAGTGAAATTATTTCTATTTAAAAAAAATTCATTCAAAGTTTTTGGTAGGAACGAAAGACAAATTGTGAGATTTTTTATAACTAAAAGTCATTAAAAGTCATTGAGATTTTGAATACCTTCTAACTTTTATAGACGGTTAAAAAGTCTTGATTGAATACCACATAACTTTTAAAAACTTTTTTTAAAGTCTATAAAAATATATATTGAAGACTTTTATAGAGTCATTAAAAGTCTATATTGAATACACCCTAATTTTTTAACTCCATAAAAGTCATTAAAAGTCTTTTAAAATCCTAATTAAATACACCCCCGTAAGAGACATGTAACAACAAATTTAGCTACATTATACTTGAATTTATTCTCTGGATGGTAATATGATGCCAAGACCGGCCAATTCTTAAATTACCCTGCATCCTTCAGCATCTTGCTCGGTGGCAAGGTCTTGAAGAAACGAAGCAGCACTTCCATTATCTCCAACATCTTCCTTGAAATCTAATAGCTCAAAGATCAAGCTTTCATCGCGTGCAGGGTCCACAAATACCTCCTTTAAATCCACCAAAAATAAAAATCAATGTGGGCAGAAAACTATCAACCATTTGTTTTTAAAACAAAAAAGAAAAAACAAATAGACCATATAGTCAAACTTGTTAGAGAGACCAATATTACCCAATATTCAGCATGTTCAGCTACTGAGAAAAGAAAATGTAAGAGCTTAAACAAAGAGTTTGGTGGTCATGCGTATGTGAACACACAGCCTTATACTGGTCTCGTTGAGTATACAACAGAGGTAAAAAGTGATTCAGCTTGTCATCAAAGAGTAAGAGCTGTGATCAAGCTGGATAGAAAGGAAGTCAATCTTGGAGGTTGACTACTACAAGCGATTGGTTAGAGAAGCTGACGTGTCAAGCAATTTGGTTAGAGTTAGTTATAGTAGCTGACGTGTGATCAGCTCATTAAGTTAGTTTCCTGACTATCAAGAGTTTGTTAGAGAAGTTAGTTATGATAAGAAGATTGTAATAAAACGATTCAAGGTCATGTAAAATGTATGTTTTTGTAATCTCTGAGAGAATTGAAAGAAATGCTTTTAGAGCTTGAAAAGCTAACAATGGCGATGTTAACAGAGCCTTCATTTCTACTCTGTTTTCTCTTTTAAGTTTTTTGTCAAACACTTCATCTACATCTTTTAACTCTGTCAAAGCTTCATTTCTCTGTTTCTAGTTTTTCTTCAACATTCTCATAAAACTAACCTGATGATCGGGGACTAGTCGAATGTTGCTCACATCCTAAAAAATTCCAAATGCTAAGTCAATACAAAGCCTTAAATCATGTCAAGACATAGCAAAATTTAAGTAGCCAACAAAACATGAAAAATGTTGTGAATTACATGGAATCTATGAGGGAAAGTGGTAGCAATCGCACCACCAAACAGAGGACGCTCTGACAATGAATCTCCGGACATCCTTTAAGCACAAACCGGTGACATCAAACTATTAATAATATTTATGAAGTAATCTATTGAGCCAGGAAAATGTTGTTGTCAAAAAAGTTATCATGCTCAACACAACACAAAATTGATTATATTGGCTTGGCATGTAAGGCCATACAAAGATGATAAAATCCAACATGTTAATATTACTGAATTCTAGCTTACATTGAAGACTATTGTTGATGAGAATCAATGCTTTTAGAAATTGAAGGACAAGCAGCCAAGAGGGAAGGACTAGCAGGCTAGTAATGGGTGGACAGCATCTTCTCTCGAATCAAATGTTTATGGCGACAAGTAATGTACTAATGTCAATCTGATTTCCCGGATGCTTGTCAGACTTGTTCCGCGGATTGAAGCCGAGTCTTTGCACTGTATAACATAGTTAGCTCATCAAGGAAATAAGAAACTTGGGTCTTGAGGCTTTGAGCAACTACCAGGCTCAATGGGCAACATAATCTTATCAATGGCACAAGATATCTTCTCCTATCAAAAATTAACCACAATAATCAATGAATAACTTTCATATTTCAGATCAAAACTTGATTAGAAATTACTGCTGATCAAAAGCAAAGTTGAAGGCACATTATTGATAAAATAAGCTATTGAGCCAGAAAAAGCTTCCTGTCAATCTATAGAACATCCTTCACAGTTGTTACTCCAATAGTTATGCCATTATGAAATCTTAAGTTATAGAAAACAAAAGACACGAAAACAAGAAAACAGCATACCTGAAGAACTTGCCAACATGACATCCTGGGGCAGTTAATCTGGAGAACAAACTTAACAGTGAGAAGAACCCCATCTTTGTTTCTGCCAATGTATGAGGTTCTGTTGAAGCCTATATTTGGAATTGAATACGATCTTCATCCAGCATTTGCAACCACAACTCCTCCAGTATTGTATGTATTCTGTCCCATTTCCATTGATGCTATTTCTGCAAAAGCCCCAATTACATTCATTAAAGTAATATGATCAGGCTTATTGTGAGAAACAAGCATTAGTTTTAACAATCGGAATATCTCTCCAACCTGATTATACTGCATACAAACTGTAAGAATCGAGTTCCAAGAAACTGAATCTGCATTTACTAACTTTAATCCACTAGTTTTTGGAATTTACTAACTTTAGTCCACTGGTTCTCTGACTTTCGTTGACTTAACGGAAACCGTTATAGAAGGACTAAAGTTAGTAATTTCAAAAACTAGTGGACCAAACCCAGATTAACGCTAACTAGAGTGACTAAAATAATAATAACCCTTCATTTTATGCTTATTAAAAGTTATTGCTAAAGCAACTGGTGATAAGAAGAAGAACATTTCCAAGGCTGCAACCAAATCAGAGGAAACTCGTAAAAGAGAAGTAAGGAGGAAGCGTAGCGCTGGAAAGGATATGAAGATCATCATAGAGATGGAAATTCCTCTGAGGAAACTCCTAAAACAGAAGTCAAAAGGAAGAATGTAAATTAAGTAGGTAACACATATGGTTCTACAAAATGCCCCAATTGGTAATTGAAAATATTATAACGAACAAAGAAATCAAACGAAACCTAGGGAGGACTCTGTGAAAGTGATTTGATCTATAGAAACAGCACCTGTTTATAGTGATGTTGACAGCCCTTCTATCAGCCTCAAGAGCTAGAACAGGAACAAAAATAAAAAATAAAAATCGATTCTTTTGTTCAACAGCTTCCGTCTAAGAAGAGAAAAACGAAGTGAAGCAAATGTAAAGAATGGTTGTAAACAATGCCATAATTCAAAATGTACTCACCCTAACAACCATTGTTGGAGAGGATCGTCGAGTGTCGTTTCTCCATCTCTCTGCGATTTTCTTTCTTTCTTCTTCTGTTTGAATCATCAACTTGAAGCCTCACGTTTTCTCTTTGAAGAGTTCCCACTCGAAGGCAGTCTCTTGCTTCTGGATCTACACTCTCCATCTCTGCGATTTTTTGTTTCCAGACTACAACAAAAAAACTAGCTTTCGATGACTTGTCCGACAACGTCACTCACTTTGGCCGACGTGTCCTAACACGTCACCGGCGATTTCATTGTCGTGTCATTCATGTATCCGTTTTGATGACGTGTCACCTCATTTAGCTGACGTGATAGAACACGTGACCACCCTTTCACTTATGTAGCTGTACACGTCGGCTAAATATAGTGATGTGCTCAGACACGTCATACCGTTAGCTTACGTGTTTTGACACATCATTCTTTTGCCAGACTTTCCCGGACACGTCACTCATTTTGATGACGTGCTATGACACGTCATCATCTTCTTTCCTCTTCTTCCATTTTTTCATGCTCTAGAGAGCCTCAAAAATCCTAAAACAACACTAACACACACTCTCTTCGATCCTCAGAATCAACCCACTAAATCCTAGATTCAACCAAACCCAACACCACAAACTTTTGTTGAATCCGAATCGTTCGTTTTGTTCCTCAAATTCAATCAGAAACTTGAGCCAGTACCCACCTGAGAGAATCAGAAACTTTTCGATAATTGCACACATCGATCATGGAAAATCTACGCTGGCTGACCGACTCTTGGAGCTCACTGGGACTATCAAAAGAGGGCATGAGCAGCCTCAGTACCTTGATAAGTTGCAGGTAAAAATGTCTCCTTTATATTAAAATAAAATGATAAAAGAATTGTTGTTTGTTTATGTGATCTTTTGCATGAAATGACAAGTGGGTATTTGTATAAATTCTGCCTTGCTTCAAGTGGTAGCGGTGCTGTTGATGGATTTGTTTTAGTTTTTTGGTTTATCAATCTGTTCCTCTAATGTGAAATGTGAAATGTTCTTTTTTTTTTTTTTTTTGTTTATTTTTTATTGCTTGTTTGTTGTCATGTGAAACTGCTTTGGATTTGGTATGAGTGAATTATGCCAAGTTTTGCATTAGAACTTGTGTGATTGCTGTTATCAAGATGAGCAAGTTGAAATTATATCATATTCAGGTGAAGAATTTAGATGGAATTATTAATCTACATCGATATAATTTCCTGTTATTAAGATTCACTATACATTCTTGGCACTATTGCTATCTTAGTTTGTAAAGCTGTTAAAACTTCGATTCATTTTTAGAAAAGCTGAAAATCCTGCCTTGATTGCTCTCATGTTTATGTATGTATTGTGTGTACTACAACAGCTTAACCCTTCTTGTTTAAGTCCCTTGCACAACGGATACTTTTCTGCATTAGTCGCACCTGCGGTTGAAGACGAAAGCAGAATTCATTACTGGTCTTGCTACAGAGCGATAGCACCACCGTAGTATGGACAGCAGAAACGTCGTCATCTGGGACAATGGGACTGGGGTACGCCTCTCTTTTCATCTAATTTCCTCCTCATCTCAGATGCTTATTATTACACTGTTCAATGAATAATATGAACATTTAGATTGCATCAGGAAAACAAGAAGTAACAAAGGCTTTGCTGCTGTTTTCCTTTGCTATTGTTTCATCACTTTATGCAACTAGATTTGAATTACTTAATGCAGTATGTCAAGTGTGGATTTGCCGGAGAGAATTTTCCTACCTCGGTATTCCCTTGCGTGGTGGGGAGTCCCATGTTACTGTATGAAGAATCACTCATGGAACAAGAGCTCAAGGTGAGACTATACCTTTTTTCTACAAATTGTGCTTGTATTTTGAGGATACATGTTGAAATCCATACGAATTGTTTATGTTAGCAGAACTGAAAAGAGCTGTGGTGTCTTTAACCCACAAGACAGAAAAAAATGCTCCCCTATGTCTATATATACACAGACATCTATTCCTATATAACTAACTACTGCTTTTTCATCGAAAATCACGACGTTAGAGGTTTTTCTTAGATTATCAACTCTTTTAGCATGTATAAATACCTCCTGTTACTTCTAATCACCATTGAAAGCACCATTTCAGGGCTTAGAATCCTAATAGATATATATATATATATATATATATATTATCTTTTACTCTTCTTGATCTAAATCATTAATTGTTATTTAACGTGCTGTGCATGATGAGTGTGAAGAAGCTCATCGGTATGGTGAGGAAGTGGCAGAGGCAGGCTGCCATGGGGAGAGTTGATAGAATTTCATTACCAAGAGCCACTGCAGAAGATGAAAAGCCATTGGCATCATTGGCAGAGAAAGGCCATTTTGTCATGTACACCTTTGATCAAAAGCATTTTGTGATTCCGTTGGCATATCGTAGCAATGACATCTTCCGAGAGCTCTTAAAATTGTCTGAAGAGGAGTTTGGACTGTCAAGTGATGAACCAATTACATTGCCATGCGATGCAGCCTTCATGACTTGCACAGTTTCACTGATAAAATGCAGGGCAGCTAAAGGTTTGGACAATGCATTTCTCGATTCTATTATTACCCGTCGCTGCACATTTTCTGCTGCCTTCCCTCAGGAACAACAATCACTTGTTTGCAGCTACTGAGCAACTCCTCCATTTTGTGAAACAATTGATTCTATAGTTCATTATGTAAATCAATTGTTTACATTTCAGAGAAGCCTTTATCGAGAAGTTTGTGAACGTTTCGAACCTTTATTTAGTTTTTCTAATATTTATCATTCATATAAGCTTTACTTTTCTATCCGTGTTGCTGAGGAAAAAATTATGTGATGTAATGAACTCTAACAAATACAAAAGCTTGACAGAAGACAATTAAAACATGGTTTCCTCTGACAAAAGAATATATAGCCAGTTTGATTTTTAAGCTTATTGTTTTAAGCTTGTTCAAATCATCATTCTAAGTTTCAATCATGATCAAAACCAACCCAAAAAGTCTCATCAAAAATTGGTAAGAAAGTGGCCGAGAATGGCTGTTGCAATTTGCTAAGTGTAGGAGAGTCTCATATCCAGTAAATGATGAGAGTCTGGATGGATCAGTTCTTGACAAAGGCAACTTTGTTGTGTACACATCTACACAACCGATAAGAAAAAGGTTCTTGGTTCCCTTATAATATCTCAGCATATTGAGCTAGCTTTTAAGAACTTCAAAGGAAGAGTATGGTCTCCCAAGCCATGGAGTTATCACAGTGCCATGTAAAAATACAATGTTCGAGTATGTCGTTTCATTAGTCAGAAGAAGGATGCCTGAAGAGTTAGAGAAGGCTTTGCTCACTTCCATAGCACCATGTCATCAATTGGTATCATCACAACTCATATTAGGCTATTGAATTTGTTTTTCACAACAACTCAGTATATTATTTTATTCACCATATTCATGTTGTTGGTTATGTTTTGATTTGTATGTTTTCTGTGCGCATAATTTTGTCCACAAAGCTTTGGTCTTGCTTAATAACATACCTAGTTTGATAAACCTTTCTGATTTTGTATATTCAATTGATTAGTTAGTATTTCTAACCATTTCTTGTTCTGTAGTTGGCAACACATCGTAAATCTGATGTCGAAACCCTTTTATGAAATTTCCATTGCGGAACTCAAAAACCAAGAAATATGTTTGGTTGATGAAAATGACAGTTAGTAGCAGACATATGATTGATGAATTTCTGCATATTCAAACACTTGTGTTAGTTTTCTTCAACAGCATTTGGTTGATGAAATTGATAGTCAACATTGGGAAGTAGAACATGAAAGCAAACTTGATTAGACAAGCATCCTCTTTTTACACAGAATGGCTTCATTTGTGTTTGAAACATTAAAATTCTTATTGGAAGTATATATTGACTATATTTTCAATTTATGATTATAATATACTGTGATATAATTTATTAATTCATTTACATGACATAGAGGTATCCAAACAATTTTGTTAAAAAAACAAAAAATGAAAGAATGTTGAAATTACAGGCCCAATTTTATCAGGTTAATGAAAGTGACAACATTTTATTACTAAGAAATTTATGAAATCTAAATCTGAAAGGCAATCAGACAGAAAATTAAGAATATTTTATGCCTCTGCTTGGGGCAAGAAAAACTTAGATTGAGATTTGGCTTGAACATTTAAGGTTTTGTTTTGGAAGTTTACCTCTAATTCAAGGCAAGTTGGATGTTTCAAATTTGATCTATTGAAACAAAAATATGTTTTATTTATATTCAAATCATTCTTGATAAGTTGCAGACTTGCAGGTACAAACGTATCCGTTATATTTAAAAGAAAATTTGATCAATCTTAGTTATCTATAGTTAATTGATGAGCAAACATTCAACCCGAATAGTGAAGCATAAGAAAACAGATTATATGAATTTTATTGGAGAGGTGATTAATTTCGTGCTTGAAGTTCAAAAGGAAAGAGGTATTTCTACTGCAGAGGGTCATCCGCATATGGATGCTGGAATTAATAACGCAAGTTCATGTGCTTTGCAATACATTATGTCTCATATTCTCTAATTGAATTGTTTCGGCTATATTCACACTTCTGCTTTAGCTTTCCAAAAATGTTACTTAATTGTTAGATAATAATGTAGAGAGTACATTTAAGAAAGCCATCTACAGGTTATTTTGAGTTAAACTTAATTTGGAAATATTTATATTAATGATTTGATTTATACTTGCCATATGTCCAGAGATCTTATAAAGATTAGAGGTCTTTAATTGACTACAGAGCTAGAACAAGGCTAACTTTTATACTCCTTAAACCAATGAGGGCCTACTGTTTGTTGTTGCAATCTTCTCTATTATGTTTTATTTTCCCCTTTGAAAGGCAATGATATTGCCTCAGAAGAGTAATATGATTTCATGATATTGCCTCGGAAGAGTTATATCATTTATTTCTCTGTACTTGTACTATTCAGTGCTCAATTTTTGGCATTCAGTGCCCAATTTTAACTTGATTGAAGGAGAAATGATGAGAGGTGGAAAAGCAGGAGGATGAAGTATAGAGCTGAGCAAGAAAAGGACACTTGAAGAAATCTTTGCGACCAAATGAGTATGACGCAAACCAGTTCTCTTTCTGTCTTCAACAGCAGATGGCAGCAAAAATTTTCAGTCAAATTTTGACGTGTGAGCCAAGTTATAACATTTCAAGTGTAATGATTTTATGTTATTGGGGTGAAAGGGTAGTATTTAGGCAATTATCATGTAGTTTTTGGTCTCAAATGGATATTGATCAATGGAGATTTTTGTTTGTAATGTATTCTTTTCAAATCAAATGTTAATAAATGTTTGATCACTTAAATTTATTTTATCAATTATTGAACTGTTATTTTTCATCTTTGAAATGTTAAAACTATCCTTATAATCAAAGGGGAGTTACCGATTTAACTAAAATATAGGATGTAACTCTCTCTCTCTCTCTCTCTCTCTCTATATATATATATATATATATAACCTGTATGATAGCATGATCCACACGTCTCTTGTTGTCTATGAAATTTTTCGGATTGCTAATTTAGAAAAAGTTATGGATGAATTGGAGGCAAGAATTGAGTCTCAAACAAAAAGAGATGGACTGAAATTATCAATGGACTGAAATTATTAATTTGAAGGAGTTGGAAAAGAGCTAATCTTACCATATTTTCTACAAACTATCCATCTCTTCCAACAGCAAAGTGTGTAAATTAGGGAGTTCAACCTGAATAATTCAATTAATTTCATTACATCAATATCCATAATTAGTAACCAAGACGCTAGGAAAATGATGAAATAATAGATTAAATTTATAATCTAAGAAAAAAGAAAGCAACGACAAGGGAAATTCAAACAGAGAAAAAAAATAAAAGAAAACACATTTTCATTAAAGAGAGGATGTGTGTTCTCGTTTGAGTTCATTCCTTTGAATTTCTTGATTGTTGCCATGTCTCCTCTTGTAGAAATGTTGATGAATGTTTCCATAATAGGAAAATTCACAATACTCAATTCGGACAATTCAATTAAAATTTCCAACGAATTTGCAGAATGTTATGAGTTTTGGGCTATGGAGACAACCGATTGACTTGGTAGACGTGTCAGGAGATGGGTTAGGCCTGTTCTTGAAAAATCCAATCGTATGTATGCCCAAATATTAATACATTGTTATTGGGGTTTAAATTCCTGTAATCAGGCCCATCTCGATAAATTCCTGTAATCAGGCCCATCACATCAGTAATTGACTGCCTTAATCAGACCCATCAGATAAAACATTGATGTTTCCATTTTCAACATTAGAAAATAAAATAAGAACTCTGAATTTTAAACCGAAGTAGCCTCAACAATTATTTGTTTTGATGGAATATACAGCAAATGTAGGGACATCCTCATCTAAATTATTTCTCACTTTATCTTTATGGAGGTCTCCATGCCTTCTCAGTGCTGGTCATTCTCATCAATACAGCAGGAAATCATCCTCACTTTTATTTTATTTTTTGGAGGCCACTCTGTCCTCTCAGTGTTGTTAATTTGTCATCCTCGTCAAGATTCCAATGCAATAAATGGCAGTCAATACCCAAATAATTAAAGAGAAAGTTGTGTCTTCTTTCTTGATCTTCAATTAGGTCATGGATCAGAGTCATAATAGAACTTTGTCAGAAGCTAATACTTATGCCCCAATAAGTAAATCACGTTGGTGATTTTAAGCCAAAATTGAAATGGATGCTTTTCAAATTAACCTCAATTTACAATGTCTGCCCTTTCAGTGTTGTCAATTTGTCATCCTCGTCAAGATTCCAAAGCAACAAATGCCAGTTGATACCCAAATAATTAAAGAGAAAGGTGTTTCTTCTTTTCAATTAGGCCCCACTTCTCCTATCATCTTTATTCATGATGCAATTAGGTCATCAATCAGCTCATAATAGAAGTTTGTCAGATGCTAATACTTATGCCCCAATTAGTAAAACACGTTGGTGGTTTTGGGCCCAAAGTGAAATGGATGCTGCTCAAACCTCAATTTACAAGATCAAGTCCAAGTAGCAGTTTTTTTTTTTTCGTTTTTTGTTGATATTTCTTTCTTTTGTATTTTAATGTTGATTTTCTAAATGAATTGCTAATTACAATTCAGTAGCAGAATTGGGTTAATCTTTGCCAAATAGTTTAGAGATATACAAATTGTTAACTTTTGTTAAATCCACTGAATCTACCTTGCAAAACATGATTTTTTTCTTTTTTGAAACTTTTGTTAACTTATGAAAAAAGAAAAAGAAATAGATGCATGCGCACCAAAAGTGTAAAGTATGTTGGTGGCGCCTGTAAAGTAGAAAACCAAGCTAGTAGGGCCGGAGTGAGTGATACCTTCAAGGCTTCAACCTGAAAGAAAGAGAATCCAACGGCTGATAAGCAAAGACTACAACCTAAAAAGACAGAGTGAGCGTTGGATGAAAATGAAATAGTGAAATATCATTTACCTGTCCGTGAACAAGGGATGCTATGGTCATATACCAGGCAGTATAAATGGTCATACCAAGGCCAAGAAATGACCAAATTCTGTAGTTGTGAAATGAAGGTATGAACACAGTCCATCTAGCACTTCAAACCACTACAACACGTACGTACACAAGTGTAAATCAATAGAAGGATTGATTGAAAATTGAAACAATTTTGAAAATGAAAAAACTAACTTGTATGACATGATTCTTGAAGCTGAAATTCTCTTTCTCCTTTCTGCTTCGGTATTCAACATAGAGAACGCTGATAAGATAAGCAGTCCAGCTACCAAGAACTCCCTAGAAGATCTGCAATATAATGCCTGATAGCATACCCTATACCTACAATTTTGTACAGTTGTACACAATACACATATAATATAGATTTCGTAGATTTAGTGCAAGCCTGCAAGGTACCCCATTCTAATATTATATAATGTTTAAGATATTTTTTTTGTTTTTATAAAATATAATGTTCAAGATATTAGTAATTAAATAATTACATTCCATTCTAATATATTATTAATTAAATTCCATTCTAATATCAATAATAAAAAAGCCATCTTATTGTAATTAATTAATTACAATTTGGTGGCAGAAATTGGATGAATTGTTGAATGCTCTGTTAGAAACCACATGAATATAATAGCACTAATGTTTGACAAATAGTTAAGAGAGAGATACAAATTGTTATAATAAGATTGGAAAATGAAATAATTATATTATTATAATACTGTCACTCGGTGAAACGGATATAAATTTTGGAGGAATAAAATAAAGTTGATCTCCGCCAAATTAAATAAATTTTTTGGTATTGTATATTCTTCTAGTTTTTTATTTGTCACTAGCTTTTAATTAACTAAAAATTGGTAGTAAAATTGGGTAAACCTTGAAATGGTCCATTTGTTTTGTTTTTTTTTTCTCTCTTTTAAATCATTTATTGCAGGATTTTTTTTATAAATATTTTAAGTGAAAATGCTTTGCTTCTTTATATGCAAAACTAGTAACACGAAAGGTATATTGATATCCCAGGAAAACAACAATTTGGTACTGCAATGTCCAAGTTTATATGCAAAACTAGTGGGACAGCTTCTCACTTTTTCTTTTTCTTTTTCTTTTTGTGGAGTTCCTACTGCAATGTCCACGAAAACAGAATATATACTAATTTAAAACTTCTAAAAGATGTGATATTACATCATTCAAGTCCAAGTTTTTGTGAGATTTGGAATATTGGTTTTTGATATAATACTGGGATTGGAATGGATTGATGCTCAAGTGTTCTTTAAAACGAATCGTCTATTGTTGATAAAGTTTCCCTATGCTTTCGCTTTCTTTTTCCTCTCTCGTTTTTTTGTTATTATTTATTTTTATTTTTATTTATAAAATATTCCAGTTTTCTTCATGCTAAAAAAAACCCTTTAATTTGATGATGCAATTAGGTCATCAGTCAGACTCATAATAAAACTTTGTCAAAAGCTAATACTTAGCCCCAATTAGTAAAACACGTTGGTGGGTTTGGCCCAAAGTGAAACGGATGCCGTTTAAACCTCAATTTACAAGGTTTTTTTTTTTATATAATATATTTCTTTCTTTTGTATTTTAATGTGGATTTTCCAAATGAATTGCTAATTACAATTCAGTAGCAGAATTGGGTTAATCTTTGCCAAATTGTTTAGAGAAATACAAATTGTTTATTGCTTAGAATATAATAGTTTTTTGAGTTTATGATTTTGATTTTATAGTAGAAATTTTCTTCCTCCACTTTCTTTTTAGTTAGGTTGTAATGAATAGTATTAAATCAATTTAATTACAACCAAATACCTCATTTAAATTTTGTACAATTGTGCACGTATATAATATAGATTTCGTAGATTTAGTGCAAGCTTGCAAGGTATTCCATTCTAATATTATATAATGTTTAAGATATTTTTTTGTTTTGATAAAATATAATGTTTAAGATATTAATAATTAAATAATTACATTCCATTCTAATATATTATTAATTAAATTCCATTCTAATATCAATAATAATAAAGTCATCTTATTGTAATTAATTAATTACAATTTGGTGGCAAAAATTGGATGAATTATTGAATGCTATGTTAGAAACCGCATGAATTTAATAGCACTAATGTTTGACAAATAGTTAAGAGAGAGATACAAATTGTTATAATAAGATTGGTAAATTAAATAATTATAATACTATCACTTAGTGACCGTAATGACTGTAAAATCTGAACGGTTAAATGGTTTGATTCCACTGTGAGGGCTCACAAACGTAAGGTTGTGATTTAGTTGTAACTTGTAAGATTTGAAATACATACAAAACTGCAGAAGAAACACACTAGTTTTTAGAAATCATTCATCTTCTTGTTTGTCCACCACAACTTTGAAAATACACAAGTAGAGTAACAGCAAAAACTCTGAAAACTGCAACAGCTCTCTGCTCTTGTCATCTATAAGAGGTGCACTTTGTTTCTTTCTTTTAGTACTTGTTCTTTGTCCTTCAATTTATTGGCTTTGCTTTGCAACTTGTTTTTCTTTCAGTTTTCGGTTTTTGAAAATCATCCAAGAAAATTAAAAAAAAAAAAAAAGTTATCTAGTTATTATTAAATTTGTTGGTCTTGCTTCATAGAATTATCAGTATTTGAATCATCCTGTTTATTGAACATTACTTCTAGATTTCATAAACACCTCTATAACTTTGGTCGTTACTGTTTTTAATTGTTGTTATTGTTACTGGGTTTATATTTGTGTTTTTTTAAAAAAAGAAAATTGTTATTGTCATTCTTCCATTAGCTTCACTTTGTTTTTAAGTTGGAAAAAGAAAAGTGAAAAAATATATATAACTCTTGTTTGAAATTAAAAAACACTGAAAAAAAAAAATTTAATGTCATCTTCACTCTGTTTTTCTGTTTCGTTTACTTAAAAATATATTTCTAAACTGTTATTAGCTTCCCTTTGTCAAAAAAGAAAAGAAAAGAAGGAAACAGAGAGAGAGAGAGAGATAGAGAGAGAGAGAGAGAGAGAGCAAGGAGTGATAAGAAACAGAGAGAAATGGTGGACGTAATAATTGCTGTTGCAGCAAAAGTTGCGGAGCTGTTGGTTGTTCCGATCGGAAGGCACATATTGTATCCGTTCAAATACAAGAGCAACATGGAGGAGTTAAAGACACAGGTTGAGAAGCTGACAGATAAAAGAGAGACAGTGCAGCATTCTGTTGAAGAGGCCAAGAGACAAGGTGATGAGATCGAAAAGCGTGTTGAGAAATGGTTGAATAGCGTTGATAAGTTCACTAATGAGGATGTAAAACCCATCATTGATGATCAAGTCAAAGCTGGGAAGCTGTGTTCATTCGGCTTCTGCCCCAATCTGATAGCTCGTTACTCCCTCAGCAGGAAAGCAGCCAAGACAACAGAGAAAGGGGTAGACCTCTTTGGAGAAGGTAAATTTGATAAAGTTTCATATCGTCAACCCCTTCAAAAAACAACTTCAATTTATAACAGAGGCTATGAGGATTTTGATTCAAGAACGCCAGTTTTCAATGATCTTATGGAGACATTAAGGGAGGCTGATGTCAACTTGATTGGAGTGTACGGCATGGGAGGTGTGGGTAAAACCACACTTGTTAAAAGAGTTGTTGGCCAAGCTATACAAGACAAGTTATTTGATGTGGTGCTTATGGCTGATGTAACAGAGACACCTGACATTAAGAATATTCAAGCACAGATTGCTGATGAACTAGGTCTAATATTTCATGAGGAGAGCTTATCCGGAAGAGCAGCTCGATTACGTGATAGGTTGAAGCAAGAAAAGAGGGTTCTCCTAGTGTTAGATAACATTTGGGAAAAACTTGACCTTGAGGCTGTTGGAATTCCTTTGAGGGAAGAGGAGGAGAAGAGAAGTTCCCTGCAAGAAGATCGGAAAGGAAGAAATGATGAACAGAGGCAATCCCTGCAAGCAGATCGGAGAGGAAGAAAGCCTAAACTTTACCTTGAGGCTGTTAGAATTCCTCTAGGGGAAGAGGACAAGAGAACTGCCCTGCAAGAAGAAGATAGCAAAGGAAGAAATGGTGAACAGAGGCAATGCAAAATATTGTTCACATCTAGGAATCTACATGTGTTACGTGATGATATGAATACTCAGAAGAATTTCTCGGTTGAAATTTTATCTGATGAAGAAGCAAAAATTTTATTTTGGAAGATTGCGGGTCATTCAGAAAAAACACCTGATTTTGACAACGTTGCAATTGAGATAGTAAGTTATTGTGCTGGCTTGCCTATTGCAATTGCAACAATTGCAATTGCATTGAAAAAAAAGAGTCTTTTTGATTGGAAGGATGCCTTGGATCAGCTAAGAAAGTCTGATCCAAGACACATCACAGGGATGAATGCAAAAGTATACTCTACAATAAAGTTGAGTTACGATTTTTTGGAAAGTGATGAAGCAAAATTATTATTTCTACTTTGTAGTCTTTATGATGCAAGTTCAAACATAAGCTTGGATTACTTGTTGAGATACTGTATTGGCTTCGGTGTGTTTCAAGATGTTTCTACATTGGAACAAGGAAGGAACAGATTCCACAAGTTAATCGATCATCTCAAAGCTTCAAGTCTATTGTTGGAGGGCAGCACAAACAAGACGGTTAAAATGCATGACATTATTCATGTTGTTGCTATTTCAATTGCATCGACGGATAATCTTATGTTTAATATTCAAGATGTCACTGACCTAAAGGAAATGCTGGAGGAGAAATTGCCCAAAGATTCAACTGCTATTTCTCTCCGTTATAAAGATATCTCTATGCTTCCTGAAAGGTTGGAATTTCCGAAACTCAAGTTATTGTTTTTGTTAATGAGAAAATTCTCTTTGCAAATTTCAGATGCTTTCTTTGAAGAGATGAAAGAACTTAAAGTTTTAGATATGACTAAAATTCATATGTTATCACTACCTTCATCGCTTGGCAAGCTAACAAACCTTCAAACATTATGTTTGGACCAATGCCAGCTAGAAAATATAGCAATTATTGGAGAGCTAAAGAGATTAGAAATTCTTTGCTTCTGGGGTTCTGATATTGAACAATTGCCGACACAAATTGGACAGTTAACTCGGCTAAGGTTGTTAGAATTGAGCAATTGTTCAAAACTTAAAGTGATCTCACCAAATATTATATCAAGCTTGACTCGATTAGAAGAGCTGTATATGAGTAATAGTTTTATCCAGTGGGAGGTTGAAGGGCAAAGCAATGCTAGTCTTTCTGAATTGAAGCAATTGTCTCATCTAACAACTTTAAAAATACACGTTCTTGATGCCCAAATTATGCCACAAGACTTGTTGATATTTGAGAAGTTGGAAAGATATAAAATAATTATTGGAGATGCGTCGGACTGGTCTGATGATTATGAATCCTCAAGGAGGTTGAAATTGAAACCGGTTAATAGCATTGTTTTGGGCAATGGGGTTAAAATGTTGTTGAATACAACTGAAGATCTCTATCTAGATGAGCTGAAGGGTGTTGAAAATGTTCTATATGAACTTAATGTGGAAGGATTCCCACAATTGAAGCATCTTCGTGTACAAAATGGTCATAAGATTCAATGTATTGTTAACTCAATTCAACGGAGACTATGCAATGTCTTTCCCAATCTAGAGTCATTGTTGCTTCATAATTTGTTTAACTTGGAGAAGCTATTTAATGGCCAACTTACGACAGAGTCTCTCAGCAAATTAAGAATCTTGAAAATTGGAAAATGTGATAGACTGAAGCATCTATTCTCATTTGCCATGGCCAATAACCTTTTGCAGCTTGAAGAAATTGAAGCCATCGACTGCAAGAAGCTAGAAGATATTGTTTTTAATAATAGCGATAAACAATTCCACCAAAATGGTAGGGTTAATAGGACCGAGTTCACTCGACTACGCACCCTAAGACTACAATGCCTACCACAGCTTACAAGTTTTGGCTTGAATGCTTTCACGCCTGAAATTGGATCTCAAGAAATCCTTGCTGAAGATGAGTTTGGCGGTTACATGCCATCATTTAGTCGAAATGTATGTTTCCTCTAGTTCTCTACTTTTCTCTTCGTTTTGTATTGGAGGTTGGTGATGTAAAAAATGTATAGCTAGCAGTAAGTTTATAGGCCTTGATTTTTAATCATTAAGTAATAAAAAAATGCATTTGCAGGTTTTTCTCCCAAGCTTGAAGAACTTGAAGCTGTCTTCAATTAACATTGAATGCTTGTGGTTTGATCAACTTCCAGCAATGTCTTCTTGTTGTCAAACTTTAACAAACTTGACTTTGGAGGAGTGTAGTGGAAATCTCAAATTTCTGTTTTCGTATTCTATGGTTACAAGTCTTGTTCTACTAGAAAAGCTTGAGATACGGAATTGTAAGTCGATCGAAGGAGTAATCAACTCAGAAGAATTACGAGGAGAGGGGACAGTGATAAAGATGGTTTTCCCTAAACTACTCAACCTACAGCTCAAGGGTCTTTCGAACCTCTCACGATTTGGCTCCGGAAATTCAGTTGAATTCCTCTCCTTGACTCAAATATCCATCCAGGATTGCCCAAAGTTGAAGACATTCTTCTCTGGTTCCAAGTATGCGGACAAAAAAGAGAGCAAAGGAGTTGAAGAAATGAACTACCAGGATGACATTCATCTTCTCTTTGATGAAAAGGTAACTCTGTTTTTATTCTCAAGTGCAATTAGTAGAAATTCTATGTTTGATATTAACATTACTTATTCCTTACCTGGCAAATAATTGAATTTCAATTCTATGTTGTATTTATTTTAGCTTTCATGAAGATTTTAATTGAGAAGAAATTTTTTATTTTTAAATGTTAAAGCCTTCAATTCTCCCTTTCTAGAGTAGGAGTTTAACATGGCATACATTAATTGGCTACTGCTAGATCTGATGTGTCCATAATCAGCCATGATCATTCTCTTCTTGCTTAATTTCTATGCACGCTCATATGGATCATCAAGATCAGCTGATCGATGCTAATTCAAACATGTTAATCATAACAATAACTTAAGAATTTTATCTGCAGGTTGAATTACCCACTCTGGCATACTTGAACCTGTCCTCCATTGCTAGTCAGACCATATGGCACAACCAACTTCAGGCACCGTCTGATTGCTTCCATAATTTAACAATGTTGACCATTAATGGCTGTGATAATTTGAAATATTTATTTCCAATTTCTGTCGCTGAAAGTCTTAACCATCTCGAACTCATTGGTATATTTAATTGCAAGCTCATGGAAGGGGTAATAATCAATCAAGAAGAAAGAAAAAGTAGCACTTTGTTCCCTAAATTAAAGCAGTTGATCCTTCATTTTCTTCCAGAACTAACAAGATTCTGCAACTTCAATGGAAATTCACTTGAATTGCCCTCCTTGTCTGAATTGATCATCAAGAATTGCCCAAAAATGCAAACATTTGCATCCAATTCTCTATCAGGTATTGAAGAACCTGAGGAAGTGAACACAGATAC
This sequence comes from Dipteronia sinensis, assembly GCA_033220585.1. NCBI lineage: Eukaryota > Viridiplantae > Streptophyta > Magnoliopsida > Sapindales > Sapindaceae > Dipteronia > Dipteronia sinensis. Next base: position 77,967,051 of record CM065637.1, on the reverse strand, counting down.
AGAGGAGAACCTTCCTTCTTTCTTTGATGAAAAGGTTACCTTCTTACATTCTTTCTTTACATTTCTTTTTATAGCTTTGTATACTTTAATCTTGAGTTTTCTATAATGCCTTTCTTCTCTTGATTGATGCGATTTATTTTATAAAAAAAAAACTCATCTAGTGATCCTCTCAATTAATGCTTCTCATCTCCAATCTTGAGTATTAAGAAAACACTTGCGTAAATAATTATCAAATAACTATTAATAGGTTTTTGTTAAAGTTTTAATTACATATATTACATTGTACGTTGCTGCTGCTGCAAGATAGATAACTATTTGTCCAGCTTGAGTTTGTCCAGCTTTCATGGAGATTTTAATGAGAAGAATTTTTTTTTTATATTTTTAATTAAGATTTGTAGATATCAAATGATTGCCGTTATTGTTATAATAAGTACAAGACAGGGGAACAAAAACAAGTTTATCTGAATAAACAACTTTTCCTGCTTGCAGGTTGTATTACCCACCTTGGCATCAATGATCCTGTCCTCCATTCGTATCAAAACCATATGGCACAACCAACTTCAGCCAATGTCTTCATGTTTTCAAAATTTAAAGGAAATTCGTGTGAATGGTTGTGATACATTAAAATATGTTTTTTCATCTTCTATGGTTGAAGGTCTCATCCAACTTGAGCGCCTTGAGATTTCCAACTGCAATGCCGTGGAAGTGGTAACAATCACTGCAGGAGAAAGAATAAGTAACAATCTATATGAACTGAAGCTCATCAATCTTCCAAAACTCGAGAGTTTCTGCAACTTTGCTGGAAATGCAATTGAATTGCCCTCCTTGACATATTTGTGGATTGAGAATTGCCCCAGCATGCAAACATTTATCTCCAATTTTACAGGTGAAGACATGTCAACAACCAAGGACAAACGCCTCACTGACATACAGCCGTTTTTTGATGAAAAGGTATTTTTTTTTCTTTTGTTCACATTTCTTTCCTCCTTTCATTATCTCATCCATATCCATTCTTGGTGTCTTATATAAAATACTTAACTTTATTTTATTAATGAATGCAATCAATTGAATTGTTCAGATACGACTCTCTAATCTTAAGGTATTACGACTACAAGAGATGGATAAATTGAGAGAAATTTGGCCTCATCAGCTTAGTTCGAATTCCTTCAGCAAATTAGATTCTCTTGGGTTACATTACTGCCATAATGTGTTGAATGTTTTTCCTTCAAACATGTTTGGAAGATTCCAAAATCTAAAGGGGGGGTTGTGGATATCAAATTGTAGCTCACTATATGAGATATTTGAACTCCAAGCTTCCAGTTGTGGAAAAACACAAGCTATAACCGCCACTCAGTTGGAAAAATTGGTGCTAAGGGATTTGCCAAAGCTGAAGCATATTTGGGATATGGACTCACAAGGTCTTCTAACCTATCAAAATCTACTCTCAATACAAGTTATACGTTGTGATAGTTTGAAAGGCATCTTTCCAGCCTCAGTAGGTAGAACTCTTGTTCAACTTGAAGAACTTCGGATAGAAAAGTGTTGCATGGTGGAGGAAATTTTTGCCAAGGAAAAACAAGTAGATGAAGTAGTGCCTAAGTTTCCTCGATTAACCTTTTTAAGACTAGCAGAGCTACCGAGGCTTCAAAGTTTCTACCCAACGATGTGGAGATGCAACAAAATGAAGATACTTACTTCAGAATATTTGAGCTTCGAGGAGAGCCATAGGGGGAGTCAACCGGAGAATTCAATTCAAGAACAGCTTTCCGTTGTTGATAAGGTATGAGAGCTAAGCACATTATTCATCATTCAACTTTAGTTAGAGGAATATCTAAAAATACCGTTAAAATTAAAAATTAAAAAAATTTATTTAAAAAAAAAGGGAAAAGACTCCTTTAACTTATTTTCTACAATATAAGTTAAAGGAGTCTTTTTCGTATTTTTTTTCCTCTTTGCTACAATATCTCTCTCAAAACAAAAGAACAAAACATAATTGATTTTTTTTCGAGGAAAAAACATAATTGAATAACACACCTTTGTTTTCTCTATCTTTTAGTTTTAACCCTTCTTTTTTATCATGAGTACCAATGGACATTTATGTCTCACTAGTCTCGGAACAATTTAACATTTTAGCATCATAAATACCATAATTACACGTATTATATATAACTAGAGGTGTCAATTGTTGACATTTTTTTTAGACCCAGTGACACGATACAATTACGGTATAATATTTTTGGGTAAACCACTTCACACACACAATATGACCGTAAGCCACAATATCCCAAAGTAGGGGAAATTGTTAAAAATAACCTTTTTAATTATCTCATTGACAATCATTAATACAAATTGAGGCCAAAATAATGAATTAAAAAATTGATTTAATCCTCCCAAATCTCCAAACAAATTAATAATTTTTTTTTGAAGTATTACATAAATTTGGGGTTTTTGGGAGGGGGTACTTGAACCCACAATCTAGTGATCAATTAAGATATCTGGAAACAATCAATTTTTTTTTCTTCGTTTGAATTCGAATTTGAAGTGGATTCCTCTTCTATTTCTGTATTTTTTCTACACTAGATTCAAGGACTAACATCTAAATCACAACTAAAAAAAAGGGGATCGATTAATAAATTAATAATTAGTAGACGTGATACCTTATTAGTTCCTATTAGGATTTTACAAAAATTTTAAAATATATAGACATAATTTCACATAAGTCCTATCTTTTTGGTGATTTATCACATTTATAAATGTCTTTCCATATTCATCACTTTCATCCTTACCTTTTCCAAAACTCATCACTTTAGTCCATTTAATCAAATATGTAAAAGTCAACTGTTTTAAAACTTGTAAAAGTACACTTTTGCCCTTATTACTATTTAATTTAGCTAAAATAATTATATAAGCTTTAAATTAAAATGAAAAATAATAAATTTGTAATAATAAAATCTTAATTAAATATATTACAAAAAAATATTAAATAAATCATAATAATAAAATCCATTATTTTTTTCTTTTTTTTGTATTTTTGTCATAATGGATATTTATTTAACTAAAATGATTGTCTTAGCTTTAAATGATTTTTTTATAATTTTTTTTAATCTATTTATTTAAGATTTTATTATTGAGAACTTTATTGTTTTTCAAAATCATTTAAAGCTAAGATAATTATTTTAGCTAAATAAATATTCATTGTGAAAAAAATACAAAATAAGAAAAAATTAATGGATTCTATTATTATTTATTTATTTAATATTTTTTTTGTAATATATTTATTTAAGATTTTATTATTTTTCATATTAATTTAAAGCTAATATAATCATTTTAGCTAAATTAAATATTAATAAGGGAAAAAACGTATTTTTACGTGTTTTAAAATAGTTGACTTTCACATATTTGGTTAAATGAACTAAAGTGGTGAGTTTTGGAAAAAGTAAGGACTAAAGTGATGAATTTGGAAAGACATTTATAAAGGTGACAAATCACCAAAAAGATAGGACTTAAATGAAATTCTACCAAATATATATATATATATATATATATATATTTATACACACACTAGACTTTTGAAAATGCCACGGGAGATGAATAAGTGCAGCTAGGAATAGAATATATATTACGCACTATTGGAGAAGAATCTAAAAACAAAGATACTAGTAAGAATCTAGTATAAGATCATAGGTCATGCACCATTGTCACGTCTAATTATTCTTGTACATACATACACATTGTTTTAGCTATATCTACTATTGATTTTCATTTAATTACACCAAGTCTACCCTGACTAGCACCAACTTAACCTTTATTCCTATTGCAGGTTGCGTTCCCCAAAATAGAACATCTGTCAGTAGAGTGGGATTGGATCGTGAAAGAGATATTGCACAGAAACTTTTCAAAGTACTCAACCAATCTAAAAGTTGTTGAGTTGATAGGCGCTAGTAAGCAAAGTGGTATTTGTCCATGTTGTTTCCTCTACACATTAACCAGTCTTGAGAGTCTTGATGTTTTTCATGGTTTTTTTGAGGAAATATTCACTTGTAAAGAACTTAATTGTAAGAAAAAACATGCAGAAGCACCTAGTAAATTGAGTCAGTTGACGCTTGTTGATTTGGTAGACTCGTTGCATCAGTGGGAGGAGGATTCTCTGCTTTGTAAAGTTTTTCGAAATTTAACAAGTCTAAAGGTATTAAAGTGTGACACCTTAAAAAATCTAGTTCCTTCCTTTGTGTCTTTTCAAAATTTGAAAAAATTGGAAGTATCACATTGTGATGGATTGGTCAATTTAATGGAGGCGACAGTAGCCAAAAGTCTAGTGCAACTTACAAGACTGAAAATAAGCGAATGCAAAATGATAGAAAAAATCATAGTGCATGGCGTTGATGAAGTGGAGAATCGAATGATATTCAACCAACTGGAATATTTGGAGCTTCATTCTTTACCAAGGCTTACGAGCTTCTGCTCTGGGAATTGTAACATCGAATTTCCCTCTTTACAACAAATAGTTGTGAGACAATGTCCCACCATGGAGATTTTTTCACAAGGAGTCTTAAGCACACCGAAGTTACAAAGACTACAAACAGCAGAAGTAGATGATGAAGGCTCTTGGGAAGGCAGTCTTAATAAGACAATACAAAAATTGTTCAAAGACATGGTATGTATTGATTAACTGGATTTTTACTTATTTCTTATGCTGTTGTGGCTATCGTTCTATTTTATTCCATGTTATATTTTATATTTCAGATATTTCCCTAATAAGATCCATGTGTCTCATCTGATCAGCACAAAAAACACCCGTCTTAGTGGATATCTATCTCTAAAAAGTATGTTCTGATTTAAGAGAAACTAGCAAGCCATCATGCATGATTCTTTTGTTTGAAATGGATCTAAATGAAATATTCTTGTTTGGTAGATTGGATTTCGTGGCTTACAACATTTGACAATCTTGAAATTTCCCCATTTGAAAGAAATGTGGCATGGCCAATTTCCTGTCCAAGTCTTCTGTAATTTGAAATCGCTGACGACGGATGAGTGCATCTCGAGTGGCAGAGTGCATCTCGAGTGCCATTCCTGGGAATTTGCTACGGCATTTAAACTCTTAAGAAACTGCCATGATCATCCTATTGTATTTTATCATAAACACAATTAATGAGTAAAGCTTTCCGGGTGGACAATAATCACGTTGAAATAGATTTACAAGTTCATGAAATAGACAAAGTAAAATCTTAAGAAACTGCCATGATCATCCTACTGTATTTGAGTGTTGTGTGTGTGTATATATATATATGTTGAAACTTAATGTTGTACTGAAAGTTTGTTTATTTTCTTTGTTAGATAAGAATTAAAACGAACATATATTTTTGGGTTTGGCAGGTTGGATTCCGTGATGTAGAAAATTTTAAAGTCTCTAACTTTCCCCGTATGAAAGAAGTGTGGCACGAGAAGATTCTTGTCAGCTACTTCAGCAATTTAAAATCGTTGGTGGTGGATGATAAATGTTGCAGCTTGAGATATATATTCACTTCATCTGCTGCCTTGGGCCTAGTGCAACTCCAGAAATTGAAAATAAAAAACTGTGCTATTTTGAAAATGATAGCAGTCATAGAAGGAGAAACGGTAACGAACAATCTGTTTCCCAATCTATACGAACTGAAGCTCCTCAATCTTCCAGAACTCGAGAGTTTCTGCAACTTTGCTGGAAATGCAATTGAACTGCCCTCCTTGACACATTTGTGGATTGAGAATTGCCCCAACATGCAAACATTTATCTCCAATTTTACAGGTGAAGACATGTCAACAACCAAGGACAAACGTCTCACTGACACACAGCCGCTTTTTGATGAAAAGGTATTTTTTTTTCTGTTGTTCACATTTCTTTCCTCCTTTCATTATCTCATCCCTATCCATTCTTGGTGTCTTATATAAATTACTTAACTTTATTTTATTAATTATTACAATCAATTAAATTCTTCAGATACGACTCTCTAATCTAAATGCTTTACGACTACAAAAGATGGATAAATTGAGAGAAATTTGGCATCATCAGCTCAGTTTGAATTCCTTCAGCAAGTTAGATGGTCTTGGGTTACATGACTGCCATAATGTGTTGCATGTTTTTCCTTCAAACATGTTTGGAAGATTTCAAAAACCAAAGGGGGGGTTGTGGATAACAAATTGTAGCTCACTTTGTGAGATAGTTGAACTCCAAGCTTCCAGTTGTGGAAAAACACAAGCTATAACCGGCACTCAAAATCTGCCAAATCTTGAAGTAATCAAGTGTGGCAACTTAAAATGTTTAGTGCCATCATCTGCGTCTTTCAAAAGTTTGACAACATTGAAAGTATTAAAGTGTAACGGATTGCTCAATTTAGTGGCGGTCTCAACAGCTAAAAGTATGATGCAACTTACAAATTTGAGTATAGCTGAATGCGAAAGGATTGAAGAAATCATAATACATGAGGGAGATGAAGTTGAAGATATAATCATTTTCAAGAAACTGAGTTATTTGGAACTTCAATGTTTACCCAGCCTCACAAGCTTCTACTCCGGGAATTATATTACTGAATTTCCATCTTTGGAACAATTAGTTGTGAGAGAATGTCCGAATATGAAGACTTTTTCTCGGGGAGTTTTAAGGGCACCAAAGTTGTACGGACTGCAAATAACAGAAACAGCAGAGGGTAAAGGGTATTGGAAAGGCAACCTAAATACTACCATAGAACATCTATTCATAGAGGTAAGCCTGATTAACCGAAATTTCTCATCACCCTTGCGTTTTATTTTAACCTTTTTCTCTCAATGAAATAATTTTTTTATATAATTATTTATAATTACAGGATGGCCAGAGTTCTAAAGAAGATTGAAATCATCATGTCAAATACTCAAATACAAGCCGGAACAAAGCAATTTTTTTGTGGTTTGTAAACAATGAAGCTCATTTTCTCCATTTGTAGAGAGACTTTTGTTTCCTTGGGAGTGGCACTATTGTTTCATCGTTTGAAGAGAGTTGTGTTGCTTCATTAGTGTTATTCATCATCTTAGGTAGAAAATTTGGAATATTGGTCTGGGATTTGATCCGTCTTTCTTGAGTTTCTGTGTTCTCTTAAACATTGCAACTTCAATATTTTTGTTCTTCCTAATGTATTAACCTATATATATATTTTTTAATCAGCTGCCTGATGGAAGGGTCATTAAAGTAGGAACTGAAAGGTTTCAGGTTCCTGAAGCTCTCTTCACTCCGGTAAGCCAATAATTTTTTTTAGTTTTGTGATCTATATGCTCAATCCTTTTCGTGCTATGTATTGCCTGGGGTCAGCCGAATTTGCTATTAGCATGTTAGAGTCCATTGGTGAATTATATCGGCAGTTTAATTGAAATGCCTTGTTAGTTGGCTGATTTCATGACGTTTTCTTTTTTGTTTGTGGAAGGGTAAAACCAATTATGTAATCTATTTATTATCATCTCATTTTGGGACTTCGAAATTATGTAAAACAGTTAACACAGGTTGCTTACAATTGACATAGTAAATGAAGAACCTGATATGACATATCTGGCTGTTAAAAGTTTCTAGAAGAGCAATTAATCATCTTCTTGTTGTGATACTAATACTGGCACCTATATATTTGTTTCTAAGAGATCTATGAGGCCATGCAACAATTACCATATAGTGATGGCTTGAAGAATGTGAAACTTACTTAATGTTTCCAACCATATATTGATGGCAGGAACTTATAGATGTTGAAGGTGATGAGATAGCTGACATGGTTTTTCGCTGCATTCAGGAAATGGATATAGACAATATGATGGTACTACAAAGCTTTCTAAAATACTTGTTCATTTTTACTTTAATCATTGAATACTGATTAATAAATGTTTGTAAGGATGTATTTGTCTGTTCTATTTGAAAACAATACTGCATGTTTGCTAAAACCCTTTATTTTTACAATGATTAATTCATAACATGCTGTAGATTTTTTCAATGATTAAAATATGTTTGTGAGGATGTAAATTATCGTTTCTTATTGACAGCAATCCTACGATTTGCTAAACTTTTAATCCTTTTCAATGTTTAGTTTGGTGTGCATGTGACCTCCTGCTATGTTATTTTTAAATTTAAATTGATTTTATCTTTGCAGTTATACCAGCATATAGTTTTAAGAGGAGGGAGCACCATGTATATATCCTGGACTACCTAGTCTGTACTATTTGAAATCTTTTGCATTTCCTGTATTCTTGACCATGCTTTCTTCTTATAATAAAATACTTTGATTTGGTCTACTTCATTTATAATTTACATAGGCTTATCAGTATCCGCTATATTTGATTCTTTAGAATGAAGTTTGTCTTCACAGATTCTTGTCTACCTAGATAATTTTCCTTCACTAATCATTATTATGCTTGAACTGCCTGAGCAATCGTTGAAAATGTTAACTTGCGCTGGCCACATTTGCAGTTGGAATTTGTGAGAATCATTGTTCTATGTCCCTGTCATACACTTAACAGTTGGCCACATTTATTTATTTATTTTTGCTTCAGCCTGGAAAAAGAAATATCGGATTGATATCTTAGCGTTGTTCTAAAGGGAAATAAAGATGGATTGAAGGTGAGATCTCAATCCTATGAATTACTAGTTATTATTATTATTATTGTTTGTATTATAAAGAGGCAAGTTTTATGTTATGTCAATGAGTTATTAATAAAGTGAAGTTTTTTACATTTTATCAACATCTGGGTTGTAAACAGGAGTTGCAAATACATTTTACATGTAACAGCCCAGTCTCTACTATATTTTCTCATATCCTATATACCTTGTGAACAGAAATTGCTATTGCGGATTGAAAATCCACCAAGAAGAAAGCATATGGTGTATCTTGGAGGAGCAGTTCTTGCTGGGATTATGAAGGTATTTTCTCTCTTACGCACCACCACTGTACACACAAAAGCAGCAAAAATACAAGTTTCAAAACCATAATATGTATTTTCTTCCCTATCATTAAATCACCCAACAAAAAACAAAAAGTGAATGTGGCGAGTAAACTCTTGCAGGATGGACCTCAGTTTTGGATTAACAGAGAAGATTATATGGAAGGGCTGGCTTGTCTGAGCAAATGTGGTCACGCTTGAGTTGAGCTTCTAAGGCAGTCGGCTATCTGTTCGACTGTTTTCGGAGATGACAGTTATTATCTAAAGGCAACTTCTTAAGAGAGACATCAATATATTATACTTATAGGGTGGTTTTACTGAGGGGTATGAATTTCTTTTGGGGTGTTGCAACCTGTAAGCCTGTTAAAAAGAGTTTGGCAGTCCATGGAGCCTGGAGGGATTCAGTGATGTGGTAGCTAGCTGTTGTCATTGCTTCATTTTGTATCTTTAACTGAAAATAAAAATGGTATATGATGTTGTATATTCATTAACTTATTGCTGTCAAATAAATCATGGGCCAATTACACATAAATTTATCTTAATTTATAACTATCATTGACAAGATGTAATAAGTCCGATGAAGTTGTTGGTTCGAGTCTATCCCTAATTCTATAATCCTAAATTATTATAATATTTCAAAAAATATATTAAAAAAAAATTGTCACTACTAGCACAATTAGTAAAGTCCAACAATATGAGGTTGGTACTATATAGACCCTTTATAGATTTTTTTTAACTAAACCTTGTATAACTAGAGGTGATTATTTAATTGCCTACAAAAATCAAATGTTCAATAATTAAGAAAATTAGAGAACTAAAAAAACTCTCATAAACTAACTATACAAATCATGTTAATGTACAGTACCTAAATCTTCAAATAATATTATTAAACAATACTTTTATATAATATGGAACAAACTACAAAGAAGTTAATTACACATAAAAGGAATAGAGACATGTTTTGAAAACTTATATCAAATTGTAAATCCCAAAAAAGATATATCAAACTCACAAAAAACACATTCCAATTTCAAATAAAGCAGAGCAATAAGCCGAAAAATAAGGCTTGAAACCACCTTATTTATTAACATCATTTTGCAATTTGCATGATAAAAATTAACGTACCTCTTCCTCACAACAAAAATACATAGGTACAATATATAAGAATACATGATCTCTGGATTGAAATAACAAATAAAATAAACAGAGATGATAAAGATGCTTATTTTTGACGCACAAATCTTGCAAACTGTGCAGCTAGGTGGTGAATCTCAGCCACCGATGCCACTCAAGATGATTGATTATTAGGGACGGGGGTGAGCGATTTACAGCAGAATATGCGAAAGGATCAAGATCATTTTTTTTTCTATCAAATTGAGAAGCAACTAAAATATGAAAGCAACGCTGTCATGAACTCTGGACTTCTAGTTCTGAGCCACACATTCGGATATCCACATCAGGTTTCTGATCTCCTGCTCCCTCAACCTCGTGTATGCGAAGAAATCCCCATAATGGAACTGCAGGCCGGAGGAATATGCATATGCATTATTATTTCGTGTGTGTGTATGAAAGATTATAAAGAGCACAGGCTAAATAATTGCTTGTAGATAGAAACACGAACCTGTTGCTCGAAAGCTAAGCAAAGCCTTTTCGCCTCCTCTTCATAAAATGCCTTGTCAAGCTCTGCTTTTGTCTGTTTCTTTCTGTTGGGGGCTGTTGTTGCTTGCTGGTTGAGCGCTGCTTTTGTGTTTCTTTTGTTTTCTCAAGCTCTTGTTGTCTCTTGTTTTGGTTTGCTTCGTGGCTGGCTGTTTGCTGCACTACAAGAAAAAGTGTATTTTCCGAGCGCTAAATATGATCGGAAAATGTCAAAAGGCCGTCGAAAATGTGTATTTTTGACGGGAAATGGTCGTCGGTCTCCATCGGAAATGATATCGTGAGAAATAATCCTTTTTTGACGAGCCATCGGAAATACAACATTTCTGAGGGCTATGAGTGGTTGGAGATAAAGGAACTATGCCGTCGCAAAAAGGTTTTGGGAACCAAGTTAAGGGATCATTTACGATGGTTTTTGTTGTCAAACATAATTTAATACCGAGGGAGATGTCGGTCGGAAATAATGTTTATATTACCAAGGAGCATTGCGGTCGGAAATAATGTTTTCTCAACGAAAAGTGTAGTTAAAAATAATATATTTCCAAGGGACGCAATGGTCAATAATAATGTATTTCTGATGAATGTAGCGGTCGGAATTAATGTATTTTTGAGGAGTGAAGCTGTCGGAAATAATTTATTTCTGATGAGTGCCAAAGTCAGAAATAATATATTTCCAAGCACCTGAGCAGTTGGAAATAAGGTATTTCCAAGGACCACACCAGCCGGAAATAATGTATTTCCGATGAGCCTTACAGTCGGAAATAATATATTTCCAACTACCACATTAGTCGGAAATAATGTATTTCCGATGAGCCCTACAGTCATAAATAATATATTTCCAAGTACCATAGCGGTCGAAAATAATATATTTCTAAGGATTACATCAGTCGGAAATAGTGTATTTCTGATGAGCCCTACAATCAAAAATAATATATTTCCAAGTACCATTGCGGTCGAAAATAATGTATTTTCAAGGACAGCATCTGTCGAAAAAAATGTATTACCAAGAACCGCTACGGTCGAAAATAATGTATTTCCAATGACCATAGAAGTCAGAAATAATGTATTATCGAGAAACACTGCGGTTGGAAATATAGTATTTACGAGCAACGCCACGGTCAAAAATACCGTATTACTATGGGAAGTCATGGTTGAAAATAATGTTTTATCAATGGAGATTGCAGTCGAAAATGAGGAATTATCGAGGAAAGTTGTGGTAGGAAATAATTTATTAGCAACTAATAACGTTGTCAGAAATAATGTATTGTCGATGGAGACCGTAATAAAAATAATTAATTACTGAGAAATGTTATTATAAAAATTAAAAAAATAATGTAATTGTTATTGTTTTAACATGTATTCAAAAATTATAACATGAAAAAACAATGCTATCTAAAATTAAAATTTGCAACAAAAAAAAAAACATTCACAAATTTATCTCAATAGAAATTGAATGAAAACACAAATATAGAGTTAACATATGAAATGTAATCTCCACATTATAAGTATCCAACTTTCAACAAAAATATACATGGCAACAAATAAAATAAAATTGTCACTGAAATGTTTAAAGGTAGAAATCATATGATGTAGGAATGCCCAAATATCAAACCGAGCTATTTGACTCCCTTTTAATGTGAGCATTTGAATCTTCAATAATATTATCCTGCATAAAGAAATATAATAATATTTAATAATGTTGAATATAATTTAAAAGGTCAAATATAATCAATTTTTAGATGAAAAAAATATAATAATGAAACTTTAGTACCATTGATTGCGAACTTCCGGATGTCATCATCTGAAATGAATTTTTCAATCCATGCACTAATCTTTCAAATTATGAATTTCTTCTCATTGCTTTCATTTCATTCTGACGCTCTAAGTAAATACGTTTATCGCAATTTGAACTAATAGATGAAGTAAATACATCACTTGGTTTTAGGCCAGCACCTAACCCAAGAACACGACCATGCCTAGGCTTTCCGGTAACCTCCCTATATATCTCCCATTCTTTTGCCCTTGCATTTTCAGTTTCAGGAGGATGCTTATTTGAGTCAATTTTTTTCTATAATAAATTGTTTACATATATAATAATAGATTATTTTAATGAAAATATATAAATAAAACAGTTCAAAAAAGAAAATAAACAAATAAAATTACATGTAATTCAAGAATGAAATATTATAAAGCTTAATAAAAACTAGATAACTTACATGCATTTCCTCGGCCTCTTCACTAGCCCAATTACTGTCCTTATATGTATGAAATTTCTTGAAGAATTCAAATGGAGAAGGTTCAATGCCATTTCGATCAAGCTGTATATAACAAAAAAAAAAACATAAAGAATGACTATATAATAATTTATTTCCAATTCACTATCATATTATACACAATCACATTATATATAGCAAAATTAAAAGTATTTGAACACCACATTGTCTATCCCTCTATCAACCACAACGACTCACAAAGTCATCAACTACTACTATTTAATTTAAAATAAGTTGCTGTCTACCAATAAAAAGTATAAGAGGAATAAGTTTATTTTTACCTCCTCCTTTCTATATTATGCCATTGGAACAGAACATGTAGTGTGAACTACTATGTCTTTCGTATCTCAATTTTTTTTGTTTCTCTCACTTTTTTCCTACATAAATCATTAGAAAGTTAAACAAATAAGAAATAATATTATACTCACAAGAAAAGTTTAATTTCTTATTTTTCTAATTTAATTACCAGCCAATCTTTAGACAACCAAGTATCAACCATTGTTGACCATGCTGCGATAGAAATATAATCTGGACCATTGGTGTATCGTTCTACAGTTGTTTTGAATTCTTTGAAAACACTTTGTCTTATACTTGACATCCATTCTGGATATCCAATTCTAACATGTTCATTGAATGCTGCCCTCAATACCTCCTCATAACATGTATAATTGAAATTAGACTTGAAGCGTGCATATAATGTATCCAACTCTTCTTTTGGGTTTTCAGTATATGTTACCCAATGGCCTTTGATGGATTGCTTGAATAAAAAACCTAAATTATGGATGGCCTCAGTGGTTATGATCCTGAAAAAGTAATCATATAAATATTAATTCATTTATTAATAATCATAATATATGAAAAATTACTACGAAAGAAAAATGAGCTAATTTATATGACCTGTTATCATGAACTTCAATTGTCATGCCATGTCCCTTTGTACCTTTACCCTTTCCTCTACCTTTTCTTTTAACACCTTCAGAAAAGACATTTTTTCTTGTAGTGCTGGTCCCCCTCCCGGCCTCCGGCCGATGAATAAACCTTAGTTGTTAAAAATATATATATATATATATATATATATATATCAATAGATTTTGTAAAGTAATTAACGTCTACAATTCTTGCCATTTTTCAAACTCCCCGGAAGAGAAGATTTCACTGATCCTTATACTAATTAAACAGCCGGTGTTGGCAGATTCTTCAATATAGTCTGCTAAACATTGCAGCTCATCAAGTTTTTTATGTTGAAGTCAGATGGCAGGTCTTACGAAACTCTCACAATTTGGTTTCGGAAATTCAGTTGAATTCCCTTCCTTGACTCAACTATCTGTGGAGGACTGTCCAAATTTTAAAGACTATGACCTGTCAAGATGACATTCATCATCTCTTTGTCGAAAAGATTTTTTTTCTCGATTATAGTGCAATTAGTAGAGATTCTATGTTTTCTATTAACATTACTCATTCCTCACCTAGCAAATAATTGATCTTTCAAACCATAGCCTAATATGACTTGCTCATTCATCTTGAAATGTCCCAACTTCTAGTGGCCATTGATAACCCGTTATTCTGTTGTTAGGGAATTGCGAATCCCAAAAAGATATTTATAAAAAGTCTTACGCAATGTGCTCTATAGTTAGTGGTGGCAATACAGGCCGGCCCGGCCCATTAAGCCAGGGCCCGTCAGGCTCGTTTGTGAAACGGGCCTGGCCAGGCCGGCCCGTTAGACAAAAAAGGGGGCCCGGCATGGGTCCAAGGCCCGTGTAGGGATAGACCGGGCCAGGCTTGGGCCGGCCCGTTACAGGCCCGTCGGGCCTTAAACGGGCCGGCCCGTCATAGGCCCATCGGGCTTCGAATTTTTTTTTGAATACAATATTTTTTTTATGCATTGTAATAATTTTGAGTAATTAATGTACTAATTTTAATATGAAATATAACATTATTCATTTCATACAACACTTAATTAGTTTTCGATGAATAATATTTTTGTAATTTCGTATTAAATTTGTGGTGAGATATGGTTGAAAGAGTTGAAAGAGTGAGTGAGAGATGTTGGAGATTGTAGAGAATAGAGAGAATAAGAGAGTAGGGAAGTAGAGAAAATGTAGAGAATGAGATGGGGGTTATGGGGTATTTATAGGAAAAAGTTAGGTAAGGGTATAATTGGAAAAAAATGTAAAAGATTTAAAAAAAATGTAATTTTTTGAAGTTTTGAATATTTTCCCCCCTAACTGTCACCTGGCTAATTATAAAAGCCACCCCTAAATTCAAAATTTTTTTTAAAAAAATTCAAATTTGAAATAATTTGAAAAAAAATTCTGGCGGGCCTTGACGGGGGCCGCCCATGGGCCGGGCCCACGGGCGGCCCGTACGAGCGCCAGAAAATTGAAATTTTTTTCATGGCGGGGCCCGTCAGGAAAAAAAACTTTTTAAAATTTTTTAAGGGCTGCGGGCCTTACCGGGCCTGGCCCGGTATTTTTCAAAGAGGGCCGGCCCCGCCCACCAGCGAAACGGGCTTGGGCCTGGCCCGTTTCGCTAGCGGGCCGGGCCGTGCGGCCCGTTTGGGCCCGGCCCAAATTGCCAGCACTATCTATAGTTATGAAAACTAGCAAAGCGGCAAGCGAGGGTATCGTTCTATAGGGAGGTGGGATTCATCGACCGTGTCTAGTTCTAGTTATACAACACGCCGAGCGAACTCGTATGTTGCGTATGCAAAAAGAATATGAGGAAAGTAAATGCTAAACTAACTTACAAACTACATAAATAAATATGTACAATGATAAGATGGAATAGAGAAATGCATGAAATGTGGATACGCTAGGGAAATGACTCAACCGTAACAATCCTCCTAATAAAGCACTAGACTCACATAGTCCCTCAAATGTGCAAGTATATCATATAGTTTCGTGTCCCCTTAATTGATCTCTAATCTCTCTCGATAACTTAGAGATCACATCCACACAAAGCTTGGATTCATTAAGTGTCGTGGAACACATAAAAGAGCCATGTACACCAGCCTAGTGATACTCTCACTTTCTAGTCATATACATAAGACATTTAGTTGGGCATGTAATGCGCAACCGCGTGGGTCATACTACAGCCAATAATTCATCCACGAGGCTAACCCAATACGGATGGCAACCAAGTGAAAGCATTAAGAATACAAGATACCCATATAACTATAACAAGTATGTTATATGCTCGTGTCCCCTTAATTAATCTCTACCCTCTCTCGAGCGTATAGAGATTGCATCCATACATATGCATGAATCCATTAAGTTCTATGGGACATATACACGAGCTCTACACGCCAGCCTAGTGATCTCTCAACTTACTGGTCAAATGTAGAGGATACCACATTAAGCAGGTTAATGTGAACCACGCGATATATAACACATAGTCTAAATATCATTCACAATATGGCTAACCGAGTGAAAGCATTAAGCACACTAAATATCCATATTACTACACAAGCACAAGAGGAATTCGGTTGTCTTTACTCTAGATATGGATTTGGTTTTGTCAATCTCCCTAGGATGGCTAAAAATGGAAAACAAGTTCACCAAACAACAATATGCAATAAGTTGATTGTTATTCATTAAGACTATTCAATTTAGGTTAAAGGTTCATCCTCTTGATTTGGGAATTTTCCCAAAATCAATTCATTACCCAATTCGGCCAAGGATCGACAATTGTGTCTTAATACAAAGACCCACTAGGCACAAGGATGTGAACCAATGTCAATTTAGCAACTAAATGCATGAACTGAAACATTTTCCACTCTTTGGGGCTAAAATCCCTAACACTCAAATTATTCAATACATGGTATTTTGAGTCATCATCAATCAATCAATCAATCAACAATCATGAGATGTTAAATTACACTACTCCTAAATTAAATTACTTTACTCCTAATCTCATTCATGGACACATATTGATTTAAACTCTCCATACACATGAATATCACAACAAGAGTTGAATTCATACATAAAGCAAAGAGTAAAACAAAACCCAAACAAATTTAAGAACAATCATACATATATTTCATAAGCGTTGGTTTACAAAATTCCCAAATTGGTGATTACATCAAAGAAAACAAGATATACAAGGAAAGAGTAAAAAGAAATACAACCCTTGAAGAAAAACTCCTCCAAAGATGCTCATTGCTTCCTAGCTCGAATTTAGTCCTAAGACCACTTATTTCTCCTTGTAATATACTCTAAGATGGTGGTTGATGTCTAAAATGAGGTGGTGGTGGTGTATGGTGAGCTCCCATGGAGGAAAAACCTCCATGGGAGCTTGTTTTCTCACTTAATTTGTGAAGAAGATGGAGAAAAGAGAAGAAGATGGAAGAGAGAAGAGAAGTGGCGTGAGAGAGGGGAAGAGGTCTGTGAAAAGCTCAAGAGAGGAGAGAAAATATGGGTATTTATAGAGTATGGAAGTTAGGATATGAAATGGGGTGTGAAAGGACAAGTTTGCCCCTCAAAAACGGGCTGAAAGTTGGCTGAAAATAGGGTGTCGCGGGTGGCGTCGTCCAGCTCTCCTGCGACAGTGCAAAAACGACACCTTCTGCCCCAAATTTCGCAGGTCAGCTCGCGGGTCAGTTTTCTGCTGCGTGCACCATTACGGAAATGACCATAACTTCCTCCAGAAGCCTCGGAATCGAGATCTGTTAGAACCGTTGGTAATTAAACTTCCAGGGCTTTCCGTAAATAGGTTAGGGCCAATGTAGTTCGATCTGATGAGGGAGATATGGCCCCCGAAAGTTGAATGTACTGCACGAGCAATTCCAATTTCAGCCCTTCTAACCTCCAAAATTCTTCAATTAAGCTCAACCCCTTATTTTAAGGGATATAACCTACACAAGTCTCACAAAAGATATTATATACAAAATACGATCGAAAACGAAAGCAAACGATAGGAAATGAGGACCTCAAAAGGTGTATTTTGCGATGTTATCAGCCATGAGAAGAAAATCAGAAAATGATAGTCGATGCTGATTACAATTGATATATATATATATATATATATATATATATATATATACAGAAATTTTCAAGTCAGTATGCACTGATATAACTTCCTCAGTGCGTTGGATGTGGACCATTAGATTTACATACTTTGACTCAAAGTGTATGCACTTATAAAAACTTCTCCATAATCAGTGGTCTACATTCAACGCACCGATATAAGTTATATCAGTGCGCACTGAGGAGAAAATGACTGTATATATATATATATATATGTATATAAGTAAATATATTCATTCCTCGGGAGGGATTTCTAGGTTGCCATGAGAAGAAAATCAGAAAATGTTGTCAATATTAATTTTTGTTATTCTTCTGAAATTTGTTCAAAAATTGCAATGACCATGATTGAAGAATGTCCATTCAAATTAACAAGCACCAAAAACAAGATTAACAGCTAACATCATTAGAAGAGTTTGAGGTTGATTGCTACACACATATAACAAGAAATGAAGATGCTAGTTTTATGAACAATACACTCCAAAGCCAATGGCTTGAGATATCAAGTTCTACACTTCTACAATCCTCATATCGTAAAATCTCTATTTAGTATTTATACATGCAAAGATTAGACAACAATTCACCAGATGAAGTGACCGTCAACCCTGCTCTGAGTCCAGATCAATTTGCTAACATCAACCTCAAGACCATTCTCTTCAAACTATCCATCTCTTCCAATAGCAGAGTGTGTAAATTAAGGAGTTCTACGTGAATACTTCAATTAATTTCATTGCAATAATACCCATAATTAGTGACCAAGACGTTAGGAAAATGATGAAATAATAGATTAATTTTATAATCTAAGAAAAAAAGAAAGCAACAACAAGGGAAATTCAAACAGAGAAAAAAAACACCTTTTCATTAAAGAGGGGTTGTGTGTTCTCCTTTGAGTTAATTTCTTTGAATTTCTTGATTGTTGCCATGTCTCCTCTTGTAGAATTGTTGATGAATGTTTCCATATAAGGACAATTTACAATACTCAATTCGGACAATTCAATTAAATTTCCAGTGAAGTTGCAGAATGTTGTGAGTTTTGGGCTATGGGGACAACCGATTGACATGGTAGACTCTCAGGAGATGGGCTGGGCCTACTCTTGAAAAATCCAATCGTATGTAGGCCCAAATATTAATACATTAGTATTGGGTTAGCCATTTCGATAAAATCCTGTAATCAGGCTCATCAGATAAAACATTGATGTTTCCATTTTCAACATTAGAAAATAAAATAAAAACTCAGAATTTTAAACAGAAGTAGCCTCAATAATTATTTGTTTTGATAGAATACAGCAAATGTAGGAACAGCCTCATCTAAATTATTGCTCACTTTTTGTCTTTTTATGTCTTCTCGGTACTGGTCATTCTCATCAATACAGCAGGACATCATCCTCACATTTATTGATTTTGGAGGCCGCTCTGTCCTCTCAGTGTTGTCAATTTGTCATCCTCGTCAAGTTTTCAAAGCAACAAATGCCAGTCAATACCCAAATAATTAAAGAGAAATGTGCGTCTTCTTTTCAATTAGGCCCCACTTCTCCTATCATCTTGATATGTGCATCATAACATAAATCACCATGCACCCACGCACCAAGCAGCCCTCAATTAAGTAAGTGGGCGGGATAGGTGGATTGTGTGGCTGACCATGTTACAGTTGGTTATTGTTTAAGTTGTGCAAATAAGTAGTGGGTTTAGTGCCCTGTTTACTGCCTGTTTATTTGTTATACAGAATGTGTGTGGAATCATGCACCTGTTATTTCTGCCCATTATTTCTATTTTGTTGTATCAGTTGTTTGCTCATTCGATGGTTTGACTTATAAATAGTCATCCGAATAGTAATGGGTTTCATATATTGAATTAATTATCCAAACTTTTCCTCTCTGCTTCTCTTTTTTTCTATTCTCCTTCTTTCCTTAAATTACTCATATCAAATTGGTATCAGAGCCTCTCGTTTCCATGGAGACTCGGAACAAAAGTAATATTGAGTTCCGCAATGAAGTCACCGAAGCCTTGGCACAGCATGAGTCTCAATTCGATCTTCTTAAGGCGGAACATGATTCTCAATTCAATATCCTTAACAATAATATGAATCAAGTCACCACCACCCTCCAAAACCTCCAAAACGCCATCAGTGAATTACAGACCTCGTCATTACGAATCAATTCCAACCAACCACCAATCGTCCAAGATATCAATCCATTCACCAAAGGAGAAACCTCCCAAAATAGTCGCCCCCCCAGCCTCTGCGTATTACCTAACCAGTACTGGCTCTGACCGAAATCACCATCAGCTCAAACTTTCATTCCCAACATTCGGTGGGGAGGATCCAACGGGATGGGTTTATAAAGCGGAGCAATACTTCGAATTTAAGAACATCGCGATTGATCAACAAGTGCAACTCGCTTCATTCCACCTCGAAGGATTTGCATTGCAGTGGCACCGTTGGCTGACCAAGTACAAGGGACCACTCACATGGGTTGAATTCACAACAGCACTCCTACAACGTTTTGGACCTACTGAGTACGATGATCCTTCTGAAGCACTAACTCGTTTGAAACAGATCACAACAGTGGCGGCGTACCAAGAAGCTTTCGAAGGGCTTTCACACCGTGTGGATGGATTACCTGAGCCATTCTTGATAGGATGTTTCATTGCAGGGCTTCGAGACGATATCCGCTTGGACGTCAAAATTAAGCAGCCAAAGACTCTAGGAGATACAATTGGAGTTGCTCGACTGATAGAAGAACGAAATCTCCTGCAACGAAAAGGTAATAATTTTTATCGATCACCTACAGTTCCTCGCCCCCCACCAACGACCAGCAGCGGTGTATTGGGTCCACCACCAGCCTCAAAACCCCTCAGCACCACCGTACACGCCCCAACCTCATTTAGAAGAATCACAAACCAGGAAGCTCGCGAAAGACGCGAGAAGGGACTTTGTTTCTATTGTGATGAAAAATTCATACCGGGGCATCGTTGTCAGAGACCAAAGCTGTTTATGATTGAAGACTCAACACCAAGCGAAACTGATGACAGTGAAGCTTGCAAATTCGAACCTGAACCTGTGGAATCTTTCCCAGAAATATCATTCCATGCCATCGCTGGAACTGAACACCCGCAGACCATTCGTGTGCTTGGGAAACTGAAGAACAAGGACGTCACAGTGTTGATAGATGGAGGAAGCACCCATAATTTCATCGACCAATCCATTGTTTCTCAATTTGGATTACAGGAAATTCGTGATAAGAAGTTTCAAGTAATGGTGGCTAACCATGAGAAGATTGATTGTGGAGGACGGTGTCTTGCTCTTTCCATACTCATCCAAGGTCATGTTGTCACCGCTGATTTCTATGTATTACCTGTTGCTGCTTGCCATGTGGTTTTGGGAGTTCAATGGCTTGCAACTCTTGGACCAATTGAGACGGATTACCGAAATCTCACAATGACTTTCACAGATGGTGGAACTAAACGCAAGTTCCAAGGATTAGGTCGTTCCGGTTTGGAGGCCTTATCTGACAAGGACCTTTTAAACTTACAGCAAACTGGTTTGTTTCTCCAAATTACTATGACAGAGCATGCAGACTCCACCAAAATACATTCCAGCGACCTTGCAGCGATCCTTGACAAATTTGCGCATGTTTTTGATACACCTTCAGCCTTACCACCAAATCGCACTCATGACCATAGGATTCTCCTTCAACCTAACAGCGAACCCGTTAGTGTTCGTCCATACAGGTACCCATATTACCAAAAAACTGAGATCGAAAAAATGGTAAAAGAACTGCTCGAATCTGGTCTAGTTCGTCCAAGCAACAGTCCATTTTCCTCTCCAGTTTTGTTGGTGAAAAAGGCAGATGGAACTTGGAGATTTTATGTCGATTTTAGGGCACTTAATCACATAACAGTGAAAGACAAGTACCCCATTCCGATTGTCGACGAGCTATTGGACGAATTGCATGGTGCCAGGTTTTTTACAAAACTTGATTTGCGTTCTGGGTATCACCAAATACGAGTTCATGACAAAGACATCCAGAAGACAGCCTTTCGCACACATGAAGGGCACTACGAATTCGTAGTAATGCCCTTCGGTCTTACAAACGCTCCAGCTACTTTCCAGAGTCTCATGAATGATTTGTTTCGACCCTACCTTCACAAGTACATCATTGTTTTCTTCGATGACATCTTGATCTACTCTAAGAATTGGGAAGAACACCTTTCACATATATTTAATGTTCTAACCATTTTATCTGTTAACAGTTTGTTTGTCAAGAAATCAAAGTGTCAGGTGAATTATTTGGGACATGTCATATCTAAGAAAGGGGTGGAGGTCGATCCTTCAAAAATCCAAGCAGTGGTTGATTGGCCAGAACAGAAGACAGTAAAAGGCGTGCGCGGCTTCTTGGGGTTGGCCGGATATTACAGAAAATTCATCAGTGGCTTCGGCAGTATTGCAGCACCGCTAACTCACTGTTTTGGCAAAGAAGGATTTCGTTAGGGACCAAATGAATCCATAGCCTTCAACAACCTCAAACAGGCCTTGACCTCACCTCCAGTATTGCGGTTGCCTGATTTTTCTCAACATTTCTTCATTGAATGTGATGCTTGCGGAACTGGGATAGGCGCCATTCTCATCCAACAAGGTCAACCAATAGTGTTCTTCAGTGAGGCACTAAAAGGCTCAACCCTCGCACTCTCCACTTACGAAAAAGAAATGTTGGCCATTGTCAAAGCCATCCGAAAGTGGCGACCATACCTTCTAGGAAGGCCTTTCACGGTTAGGACTAACCACAGAAGTCTCAAGTATCTGTTGGAACAACGTATCACCACCCCGGCGCAGACTCGCTGGCTTCCAAAACTCCTTGGTTACGATTATATGGTTGAATACAAAAAAGGGCCTGAAAATAAAGGTGCAGATGCACTGTCCAGAAAAGTAGAGTTCAACTTTGTGGCAATTTCCTTACCTCAGCCAGATTGGTGGATTCAACTACAACAAGAGGTTCAAAAGGATTCTTTTTACAATAACCTATCAAAGATGAATTCTAGTCAAGCACGGCAGCTGTACACTTGCAAAGATGGAGTTTGGTTCAAAGGTGGGAAGGTATAGTTGAACCCTTCTTCCCCACTAATTCCTTCCATTTTGGCCGATAATCACTCTTCCTCAATCGGTGGTCATTTTGGATTCCACAAAACTCTAGCACGAATCCGTGGCACCTTCTTTTGGCCAAAAATTTGACAACATGTGAAAGAGTTTCTCCTACACTGTGATATCTGTCAGCGCTTTAAAACAGATTGCTTGAGACCAGCAGGACTGCTGCAACCCTTGTCCATTCCAAAAAAAATTTGGACTGATGTGTCTATGGACTTTGTGGAAGGGTTGCCCCCTTCGTTGGGCAAAACAGTGGTCATGGTAGTTGTCGACAGGCTGAGTAAGTATGCCCATTTTATAGCCTTGAAGCATCCATTCACAGCCATTACTGTGGCCAAATCTTTCATCAATCATGTCGTCAAGCTTCATGGAATCCCTGCCTCCATCGTAAGCGACCGAGACAAGGTATTTTTGAGTTCTTTTTGGAAAACTTTGTTCCAATTGCAGGGTACTAAGCTCAATATGAGCTCTAGTTATCATCCGCAATCAGACGGACAAACCGAAGTGGTCAATAGGACACTCGAGCAGTACTTACGATGCTTTGCAGGAGATCAGCCACAAAAATGGATGGATTGGATGCCTTGGGCTGAATTTAGCTATAACACAGCTATTCACTCTTCCACGAAGATCTCCCCATTTGAAGCAGTTTACGGAATTTCCCCACCAAACTTGTTTTCGTATGTACCAGGAACCACTCGAGTCCAAGCAGTCGATGAGTACTTACGTGATAGGGATGAGGTTCTCCGTGATTTACGTCATCAATTAGTCCTTGCCCAGGACCGGATGAAAACTCAAGCTGACCGTCGTCGCCGTGAAGTTCATTCTTCTGTGGGCGACTACGTTTATTTAAAGCTACAACCGTACCGGCAATCTTCTGTTGCATTTCGCAGCTCAATCAAACTGGCACCGCGTTACTTTGGTCCTTACCAAGTATTAGCTAAAGTGGGAACTGTGGCCTATAAGCTTGCCTTACCTGATGGGTCTCAGATTCATAATGTATTTCATGTGAGCCGACTGCGAAAATGCTTAGGTCCCGTGGTCACAGCTTCGCCTGAGCTTCCACCTGTATCAGAGACTTCTACCATTCTACCGCAGCCTGAGTTAGTGTTGGATCGTCGCATCATACGTAAAGGACAGTATCGACCTAAGACAGAGGTTTTAATCAAATGGAAAGGTACTGCAGTTGAGGATGCTACGTGGGAAAACCAGTGGCGCTTTTCGAAGACATATCCTGATTTTATCCTTGAGGACAAGGATACTTTGAGGAAGGGAGATTGATATGTGCATCATAACATAAATCACCATGCACCCACGTACCAAGCAGCCCTCAATTAAGTAAGTGGGCGGGATAGGTGGATTGTGTGGCTGACCATGTTACAGTTGGTTATTGTTTAAGTTGTGCAAATAAGTAGTGGGTTTAGTGCCCTGTTTACTGCATGTTTATTTGTTATG
Source organism: Dipteronia sinensis (assembly GCA_033220585.1). Taxonomy (NCBI): domain Eukaryota; kingdom Viridiplantae; phylum Streptophyta; class Magnoliopsida; order Sapindales; family Sapindaceae; genus Dipteronia; species Dipteronia sinensis. The sequence continues at coordinate 77,942,590 of CM065637.1, read as the reverse complement.
CAGAATGTGTGTGGAATCATGCACCTGTTATTTCTGCCCATTATTTCTATTTTGTTGTATCAGTTGTTTGCTCATTCGATGGTTTGACTTATAAATAGTCATCCGAATAGTAATGGGTTTCATATATTGAATTAATTATCCAAACTTTTCCTCTCTGCTTCTCTTTTTTTCTATTCTCCTTCTTTTCTTAAATTACTCATATCACATCTTTATCAGAAGTTAATACTTAGGCCCCAATTTGTAAAACACGTTGGTGAGAAATGGATGCTGTTCATACCACAATTTTCCAGTAAGTTAGAAATTAGAAGTTGTATTTTTTAGTGTGAAAGCAAGTGCATCAAAGATGTGGACTTTATCTGACCTCATGACCTCTGTTTTACAATGCATGATTATCAAATTTATAAAATTCTACTACTCAGTGAATTTCTCTCAAGCCGGCTGCAATAAGGAAGACAGTCGATAACGTGGGAAAAGACTTCATGATCTGTGTTTTACTTGATGTAGGATTTTTTGTATGATTAATCTGATTTAGAGCATATTTTCCAATCCTGGAGAGAAGGAATCATGGGGAGGGAAGAATCATCAAATTTCTCAACTTTCATTCTTTTTTCTCTATTGAGCTTTCTATTTGTCACTGAAACACAAGCAAGAAAACTTCAACAAGTAGTCTGTTCTTCTTCATGTGGAGATATCAAAAATATGAGCTACCCTTTTCGCCTGAATAGCGATCCAGCAGGATGTGGTGATCCAGACTACGAACTTTCTTGCCAAAGCAACAAAACCATCCTGGAATTCCATTCAGGAAAGTACTATGTGAAGAAAATTTCTTACAGTGAACAGATCATCCGTGTTGTTGATGTTAACTTAGCCAGTGGAAGCTGCAGCCTTCCATACAAATCTCTTCCAATGGATGTAAGAGATAATGATATTCGTTACAGTGGACATGTCGATACACCCCAGAAAACTGCCAGTTTCGTGAATTGCTCTAGGAATATCAGCGATACAGGTTATAGAAAAGTTCCTTGTTTGAGTGGAGATCAGTCATTTGTTTATGTTATTTCTGGAGGCAACGCGATATCTCTTCTTCCAGAACCATGCTTTTTCTTATCAATGGTTCCCACACTTGATGCAGGTGTGGAATATCCTTCTTATGAAACAATCCGGAACTTGCTCAAATCAGGTTTCGATCTCGGATGGTCAGTTCAGTGCAGGGATTGTTTTGCTGCTGGTGATTCATGTTTAGCTTCAACAGATTCTTATTATTGCTATGAAACTAGTAAGTAACTAAGCTTAATTATCTGCTGAATCACTCCAGGATATTTATCTTTAAATGCCTTAAATTATTTTTCTTGTGCACTTATACAGGTTACGGACCTTACGGTTCTGCTGTATTATCAATTATCTTTTCATCCCTTGTGACATTTCTGCTGGGTATGATTTCTCACTCTGTAATTTCTGTTCTTACATGTTGTGCAGACTAATATTAAGTACCTGGAATTAACTCTATTTTTTCTGGGCTTGCAGTGCTGTGTTTAATTTCTCGATTCATTGTTATTCCGATTGGTTTGATTGTGTTTCTGCTCCACAAGTATAGAACAACAGGGAAGACAGTCGATAACGTGGAGAAATTTCTGTACAAACAGCAATCTTGGATGCCTAAAAGATACTCTTATATTGAGATCATTGCAATAACTAACCACTTCAGAGACAAATTAGGCCAAGGTGGATTTGGCTCGGTTTATAAAGGACAGCTTAGCGATGGTAGCTCAATTGCTGTTAAGGTGCTAGAGAACTCCAGCTTCAGTGGGGAAGAATTCATCAATGAAGTCTCTACAATCGGTAGAATTCACCATGCCAATGTAGTACGATTATTGGGATTCTGTTCTGAAGGATCGAAACGTTCACTTGTATACGAATATATGCCTAATGGATCTCTCGATAGGCATATCTTCTCAAAGAAAGGTACCGGTGAATCCTTTAGTTGGGAGAAACTTCAAGAAATTGCTTTAGGAACTGCTCGTGGGATCGAATACCTCCACAATGGATGTGATATGTGCATTCTTCATTTTGACATTAAGCCTCACAATATCCTGCTAGACTGCAATTTCATTCCAAAAGTTGCAGATTTTGGCCTAGCGAAATTTTATCCGAAGGAAAATGATTTTGTAAGTGTTAGTGCCTTGAGAGGAACAATAGGGTACATAGCTCCAGAGTTGATTTCTAGGAATTTCGGTGCGGTTTCTTGCAAGTCAGATGTTTATAGTTTTGGGATGTTGTTGTTGGAAATGGCCGGAGGAAGAAGGAATTCTTATGCAAAGGCAACTCGTTCAAGCAAGGCATATTTCCCTTCATGGGTATATGATCAAATAACTAAAGGAGAAGACATGGAGCTTCCTGATGTGAGTGAAATTGAAGTTGTGATAGCAAGAAAATTATGCATAATTGGGTTATGGTGCATTCAAGTGGAGGCAGCACATCGTCCCTCAATAACCAAAGTTGTGGAAATGTTGGAAGGTAGCATTGATGATTTGCACATGCCTCCTAAGCCTTTCTTTTCTTCTTCTCCTCAGCATAACTCCATTAGAGAGATTCAATCAGACTCTTCAACGGAGTTGCTAGAGTCATTCGAGGAATGCTCGTATAGTCATCAATCATCATAATTATGATGCTTACTTTAACCATCAAAATGTGTAATGATTAAGTTAGATTTGTTTCAGTTTCTTGAACAATACATTTATTATTTTGAGCCTAAAACCGAAGACTCACTTTTCATTAGGGATGGTCAAATCCCCATGGGTGCCCCATCCCCCATGAGGTTTTGGGGGCAATTTTTGCCCCCAAATGGATTTTGGGGGTGAGGGTGGGGGTGGAGGCAAACTTTGCCACCATTTCCTCCAATATATATACTGCATTATTTTTATTTTTTATTTATAATTTTATATAAAAAGTTTTAACAATTAAAAAAATATATTATAATATCCAAAAAAAATATATTATAAGATTATAATATAACATAAAAAAATGTATTTTAGATTTTGTATTGCATTAAAAATTTTGAATTTAGTTTTATATTTTAAATTTAAAATTTAAAATGAAAAGAAACGGAGGAAATGGGTTTGAAGGGTGGGGGAGACCTCCCCCACCAAACCACCCCCACAGTTAATTGGAGGCTCTAGTAATTTGCCAGCTAAGCAGCTGATACTTAGGCCCAAATTAGTAAAACACGCTGGGTTTTTTGGGCCCAAACAGAAATGGACGCTACTCAAACCTCAATTTTCAACAACATAAAATCAAGTCCAAGTAGCACTGTTAACAAAGGAGTAATGTATTAATATTGTGCCCATATAGGATTGGATTTTCATGTACAGTACCAGCCCATCTCCAAAACATTTGTTTGAATTTGCATAGAAATTACTAAATAATCAGCATTTGACCTTAGCAGTTCTGAACAAACCTAACTAGATGTTGAAACAAAATACTAATTGTACTGTTGGAGGCTGGACCTGGTAGCACTGGAGGACGAGGAACTTGGGAAAACTGTTTTACATAAGCAACCGTTGTCAGAGAAACACAACAAAGCAGCAAGTAGTACCAAAAGTTTAAACATAAGCAAACTTGAGTAAAGAGCTTACAGTAAACCAAAATTGGAGTGCAATTTCCGACGAATGCTGCATAAGGTGAATTGAATCAATGACATCAGCAAAAAATGCTCGAAGATCCACAGCAAATAACCACTGAAGCTAGACATGAGAATTTTGTGAAAGCAAATTGATCTCTTGTGTAGCTCCACCCAATTTCTATTATTGTAAGATACGAAGCCTTGGATGTATTTAGGCAAATGCAGTCTTGTAGTTCGAAGCCAAATGCTGTCACCCTTGTGTCACTTCTTTCTGGTTGTGCTACAGTAGGAGCCTTGTTGTATCGGAAGGAGACACATTGCTATGTCATAAGATATTCAGATGTGTTCTTAGGTGTAGATGGGAATGATCTAGAGGATGATCTTATGGTGACTAATGCTTTGATTGACATGTATTCTAAGTGCAAGATTGTCAATGTGGCACATGCCATGTTTGATGCAATTGCACCAAATGATAGGAATGTGCTGCGGTATCAATATGAGTCGGCTTTTCTGTTTGTGGACAACTGCTTTGTAGATATGTAACCAAAATCAGGAGATATAGGTGCTGCTAGAGTTGTACTTGATAACATGCAACAGAGAAATGCTGTTTCATGGACATCCCTAATGACAGGCTATGGCATGCACGAGCAAACAGTCAATGTGCCCGATTGTGTTACCTTCCTTGTTGTGCTCTATGCTTGCAGCCACTTTTTGTTTGCAGGCATCAATTTTGATAAAAAGAAATTTGCAGACGATTTCTCCAGGTTTCAAGTAAGTAATGGTTTTTCTCTGATGTGTTTGCTATAAATCTATTTGCTTTTCGAGATAAAAAATTCGAATCATGAATTAATTGTTTTTGTGTTGAACCTTGCATTGTATTTGATTTAGGAGAAGAGAGAAAACGACAATCCGGAAAATGATATTAGCTTGTTGGAGAATGAAAAAGCTGAACCAGAGGAAGCTACTATGGTGTCTGTCAGGAAGAGGAAACGCAAGACAAAAGCTTCTGGTAAATTTATATATTTTTTTATGGAATTATGAAACTTAAGGTAATGTTCATGCCTTTCGGGTATTTTGTGAGCTATTTGAGTTTCTCTGATGAAATTTCTTATATAATCAGCATGCATCAAAAGATGGCATCAGAGCTGTGACAATGTGTCCTACACGGGAGTTAGCAGTGCAGACAACCGGGGAATGCAAAAAACTGGCTAAAGGAAATAAACTCCGTATCAAGCTAATGAAGAAAGAACTTATGAGAGGTGCTGATTTGTCAAAATTTTCTTGTGATGTGCTTATATCCACACCACTTCGATTACAATTGGCTATTCGGAAGAAAAAGATGGATTTGAGCAGGTTTGTGCTGATGGAGACATTTTACTGATATAGGAGGATTTAACATATTATTAATCGTTTTTATATTTTGTGTTGTTTTATGAGTGAACTATAAATACCCCTCTTTGTTATTGTAATAGACAGACTATTGATATTGAGAATTAAAATACAGAGAGTTTTCTCTCCATTTGGGGTTTCCCCTTGTTTGCCATGGATTTGACTTTTATCTAGCTTCCTACTGCGTCAAGTGGTATTAGAGCCCTCGGTTGTTTCCCTGGGAGTTACGGTAACCATGGTCGGCGATTGGAGCCACTTCGAGGTCGATGAACACGGAGTGAAAGCCTTTTGGGCGGATCGAGAGCTTCGTCGAAACGGAGCTGGAGATTCACTTGACCGGAGAAGCGAATATCGAAGGTGGAGTGCCCACCAACGAATCCGTTCTCCACCACCATCTCACAGGTATCTTCATCATCTTCAACCTCCATCTCCTCCATTTTCTTCACATCACCATCTTTACTCACTCAATCATATACCCACCAAACCATTGACCTCCATTCTCTGCAACAAACAGAGTCCCAAATACGTCTCAAACCCATCACCAATCCATCTCTATCACCATCAACCTCCATCTCCTTCAATCCATTCACGCACCCATTCACACATAACAAATCAATTTCATGACCACCAAAACTCATACAATCCTACCTGTGAAACTCAATCCACCAAAACAAAGTCCCAATCCACCAAAATCCATCTTCAAAGTGACCACCAAACACAGTGTTGTGAAACCCACAGAAACCCAAACCACCAATTAGCCAACATCCATGAAAAGAAAATCGAATCGCCGCAAAACCACCATACACGTGAAACCTCCAAACCCCAAAACCGCATATTCACCAACATCAATGAAAACCAAATTGAAATCACCGATTCGCACTTCACACTCTTAAACTCAACGAATCGCTGCCTCATGATACCTCTCGATTCGAAGAACCTTCAACAACACACCGATTTTTCCCATTCCAAAAACAAACTGCAGATGAAAACTATTATGAACGATAATGGAGGCGGTTGCAACACCCAATGGCAATTTTCAGCAACTGCGTCTAGTGTTTGTGAGGTCAACACAAGCAAACAAAATAATTTTTTGGTGTGTGATTTTACTGAGAACATTTCCAGGTGCTCTGCACCCAATTACAGTGTTATTTCTCAAATGGGTCAAACCCATGAGAATTTGGTAGGGTCCAATTCCAATTCTAAACCTAAACCCACTTTGCATAGAAACCGACCCACAACCGTAGTAGATATGATGCAATTCGTATCCGAATGGTTTGATTTTGAGGAAAATGACAATACTTCTTGTGATGTGTTAGGAGACATAGTTGTTGATTGTGATAATAGTGTTCAAGAAAAGCTTGTAGATTGCTTTGATGTGGTTAAAAATGAGGAGGAGAATGATGAAATAGAATTTTCAATTTCTGATAATTTTATCCGACCAATGACAGAAGCATTTGATATTAGAGTAGTCATGGAAGTTGACATTGAACCAACAAATCAAGTTGTTGAAGAAATTGACAAAATTACAACACAATTTGTGAAGCCGACAATTGAGAGCAATATTATTAAAGATTTGGTAACAAAGTCATCGACTCTCGTTGGTCAATTTGTTGGTAAACTAGATATTGGATTTGAGTATGCTAAAGTGGAGCAAGAATTGGTTGATGTTGATTTTGTTTGGGATGGATTTGAGGTGAAGAAAGACCTTGACGGGTTCATTAATATTCTTGATCCATTCCATACTTATTTGGTGGGCAAGCCCCCTAGTTTGATGATAGTAGACATAGATGGTTTCGAGACCAAAGGGACAAGGCGGCGTCAATGATGGATAGCTTGGACTTACTTGACATTTTGTTGGGCTATTACTTTGGTGCCAGTGTGGCTTTGGGACACGCTTCGGAGGGACTTTTTCGTTGGGGTCTACCACTCCCACAAGCCAAATAGGGGACTTCGCTTCATTGTCGTTCTACCGGTTCATTTCCATATGCTTCAACCGAACTCGAGGTCGAGTTCTTTTCAAAGAAAGGGTGAACTGATGTAGGGGGATTTAACCTATTATTAATCGTTTTTATATTTGTGTTGTTTTATGAGTGGACTATAAATACCTCTCTTTGTTATTGTAATAGACAGACTATTGATATTGAGAATTAAAATACAGAGAGTTTTCTCTCCATTTGGGGTTTCCCCTTGTTTGCCATGGATTTGGCTTTTATCTAGCTTTCTACTGCGTCAAGTGCAGCCCAATGGTTGATGCTGAAAAGGCATCAAAGCATATCAAGGGTTCAATCTTTGGTATGAACAACCTATGTGTGCGTGGAAATGCACACACGATGGGTTGGGGAGCCTGGTCTGTAGGCTTGTTGTGGTGTGGTCTAGGCCCAGGCCATGCGGTGCGCCGCCTCTGAGCCGGATTGGGTTGACAGCCCCCTTCCATGCAGTGCGCTGCCTTTGAGTTGTGGGGGACCCACTACATCATTTACTATTCAAGCTTTTAATTGCGTGTCTTTCATAAAAAGTATATGATGCTGTTCGAGTAATCATTGGAAGGAAGTAAGTATGAAATGTTAACTCTTAAAAAGCAGAGTGATTGAGTTGATGTTTATCTTGTTTCTGAATTTATGAACAGGAATACAGTTTCTGAATGAATCAAGCAAAAAATTGATTTTTGGTGGAAGTGAAGAAGGGAAACTTCTTGCACTTCGTCAAAGTTTTGCAGAGGTAAGCTGGTAGAAACTAGAACATGTTGTTGGAAAATTGTTGATCGAGTGTGACATATTTCAGCATATATTTAGTAGTTGTCCTTTTATTTGCAAGTGGGGCTTATCATATTCTTGATCTACTCCTTGCTTTTGTTGTCATGTTGTGTTGGCAGTAGAGCTTGAATCCGCCTGTGCTGATCTTTTTACAAAGCATGGAACTAGCAAAGGAACTCTATAGGGAGCTGGCATATGAAAACATCAGAGTTGGTGTCATCCACTCTGATCTGTCCCAAACAGAGGTATTTTAATTTTAGTTGTCAACTGAACTACAAACTATTAGTGTTTGCACGCGTGACATCAGAAAAAGAGTTGTTTTAGTGAAAAAACTATGGTTCATTGGATTGTCATACTTAAGCCCATTTAGTTTGTTTTAAGAATGATCTGCAAGAAGTAGTACCGGCCTGGCTTGTGAGTCCCAAAAACATTTTGCATTGAAAAACTGCTGCCGGCGAAATGTGTTTGGACATGTTATATTTTTTATACCACAACGTTGGATTTCTCAATATTGTTGTTAGTAATAGAAATGTCCCAGCAATGTTTACATATAAATGGTCAAAACTGGACTGGAATTCTGAGTGGCATCCAGCCATCCATAAGGTTTCAGGTCCACGAGGAATTTGTGCATAGAGCTGGTGCTATATTCACCAAGTCAGTATCATGATTCTCTTGTTACTTACGCCTTATCTCTTTCTATTGTATCCAGCGTGAAGATGCTATCGATGACTTCAGAGTGCGTAAAATATGGGTTTTGATTGCCACTGATGTCCCGTGGTATGGATTTCAAGGGTGTCAACTGTGTGATTAATTATGATTTTCCAGATTCTGCCGCTGCTTACATTCACAGGATAGGTATGTTGCTCAACCTGCAGCCTTTCTATGTCACTGTGATTCATTTAATTTTATGTTGAGTTGGTATAGTAAGGCAACATTTGTAATTATTGCCATCTAGACATCAGACGGAAAAAAATCAATACACTTTTCCGATTAGTGTTTGTATGAGAAATGATTTAGACTTGCACATTGTTACTGAAATTAAAATGTTGGTCTTCAAAACAGGTCGGTCGGGGAGAGCAGGGAGGAGTGGAGAAGCTATCTCATTCTATGCAGAAGATGATATTCCATTTCTGCGCAACATCGCTAATGTAATGGAAGCGTCAGGTTGTGAGGTTCCATCTTGGATCAAGGCTTTTCCAAAACTGAGGGGGGAGAAGCATCGCCCACGAAGAGAGCGAATTTCAACAAAACCAAAAGTCGAAACTGAAGGGGAAGCAAACCAAAGGATGAAACTGAAAGGGAAGAAGCGTCGCCCACAAAGAGTTTCGATTTCAACCAAACCAAAAGACGAAACTGAAGGGTAAGAGGCTTTGCCCACAAAGAGTTTCGATTTCAACCAAACCAAAAGACGAAACTGAAGGGGAAGAGGCTTTGCCCACAAAGAGATTCTATTTCAACCAAACCAAAAGGCGAAGTTGTAGAGAAAGCAAACCAAAAGACGAAACTGAAGGGGAAGAAGCTTCGCTCTCAATGAGATTCGATTTCAACCAAACCAAAAGACGAGGATGAGTGAATTCTTTGTTGTGAATTCTAAATTAATATAGAAATTTGAGTTTTATGTTTGACATCTTCAAAATCTGAACTTTTGTTATGAATTTTGATGGTTTTGAAATTGATTTAGTGAAGGAGTTGAATATTAATTCGAGGACTCTACTTGGTCTTCAATGGCATTCAATCAAATTTCATGAAACCAAATATTATCAATTTGGGCTCTAAATTAAATGATAATACAAATGTTATCATTATTTTTGATAATGAAGAAAATTAAAGAACTTAATCAAAGTGTTTGATTAGATTACCAAAAATTAATCACAATAATATTTATGAAGTAATCTATTGAGACAGGAAAATATTGCTGTCAAAAACATTATCATGCTCAGCACAACACAGAATTGATTATATTGACATGTAATGCAATACAAAGATGATAAAATCCAACATGTTGATATTATTGTACTGTTTGTGTTCTTTTTGGTCGGGTATTGGTTTTGTTATGGTCTGTCTGCTCTGTTTCTATGGGCTTCAGCTTGATCTGCTGCCGTTTGTCTTTGTGTGTGTTGTTGTTGCCTTGATTGGCACATGAATAAAAATTTGCTGTTCAAAAAAAAAAAACATGTTGATATTACTGAATTCTATCTTACATTGAAGACTATGATAAGAATACATGTTCAGGAGACTCAATCAAGAAACCGATTGGCTCAAGTAAGAAGCCAACTAGTCTGATGTGCATAAAACAAGCTACTAGCAGAAATGATTGTCTGGAGTCGTCTACAGAGCATCATTCTGCAGTCATGCTTGATCAGCAACATCTCTCATCCGGTGATCATAATATAATTAACCAGGATAGATGGTTAGCTTAAGAGTTAGTTAATTACCAGCCTTGGTTAGCTTAATCAGAGTCAGTAACAGAATGCTGAGGTGGAAGTCCAGCTGGACAAGTTAGTTAGGATTCCAAAAAGTCACGAGAATGGTGTGTAATGAATTCTGATATATATAATCAGAATCTTTGTAATTGAAAATTCAATCAACAAAAATAGATGAGAAATTTTCTCTCTCTCAATCACCATTAACAGAGTATCAAAAGCTCTGTTTTGCTTCTTCATTTTTCTTCTATTTTGTTTGTATCTTTTATCAAACACTTTACAAACATTTACAGACTATAGTTGATGAGAATCACTGCTTTTGAAAATTGAAGGACAAGCAGCCAGGAGGCAGGAGGGAAGGACTAGGAGGCTAGTAATGGGTGGAAAGCATCTTCTCTCGAATCAAATGTTTATGACGACACAGTAATGTACTAATGTCAATCTGATTTCTCGGATGCTTGTCAGACTGGTTCCGTAGATTGAAGACGAGTCTTTGCACTGTATAACATACTAAGCTCATCAAGGAAATAAGAAACTTGAGTCTTGAGGATTTGAGCAACTACCAGGCTCAAGGGGTAACATAATCTTGTCAATGGCAGAACGATATCTTCTCCTATCAAAAATTAATCACAATAATCAATGAATAACTTTCATATTTCTGACCAAAACTTGATTAGAAATTACTGCTGATCATTATTGATAAAATAAGCTATTGAGCCAGAAAAAGCTTGCTGTCAATCTATAGAACATCCTGTTAGGTTTTGGCTCGTATTATCAAGTGAACCCAATGTGAACAAAACGAGACTCAACTGATGTTGGAACTTCCTGGAGACGTAGGATACGTTTGGAAGTTAGAGTTGATGTTTGAGGGAGCTTGAAGACCGAATAAGAACAGAAGAAACGGATTCTGGAAGAAACCGCGGGGTGGACCGCGATGCGGACAAGCGCATGGATCACGGCACAGGGAGCGGTCAATTCCAGTATGTATAGCGCGGTGTAGACCGCGGCGGAGGCAAAGGCACCAACCGCGGTATTCTAAGCGGTGGACTTCAGTGGCTTTTCCGCGGTGTAGAGAGCGGGGTGCACACCGCGACCTAGACCGCGGTAATAGCGGATTGTGCCTAAATCAGGGATGTTGCGCGGAAAAATGAAATGTTTTCTTCTGGAAAGTTCTTGTGCTTATTGGAAAAGGAAAAAAAGTTTGTCTTCATGAAGAATAGGAAAGTCTTATGCTTGAAGGAAAAGATTTCTACTTACAAGAAGACTTGTCATAAATAGGAAATAGTATTTATGTGGAACAAGTAATTCTTGTATGTTTAGGAGTAGGATTTCCTTTTATATTAAACTCCCTATAGCTAGTATAAATAGACCTTGTAATTAGGTTATTTGGTGTTGAGTCAAGAAACACCGTGTAACATCAGAGAGTGGTGAGATCCGGGAGAGAGACCCAAGGGAATATCCGGGGAAGGATCCAAGGGAATTTCAGTGGATCAAGTAGAGATCCGTGGGTGATATTCAGGGGAGACCTAGGGGATATTGGGGGGGTTCTTGGTGAGGATCTTTTGAGCGTTGTGGATATTGTAGAGATCCGTGGGTGATATTCAGGGGAGACCTAGGGGATATTGGGGGGTTCTTGGTGAGGATCTTTTGAGCGTTGTGAGCGTGGTTTGGGGTTGATGTGTGAGAGAGAATCCTGAAGTATATGGTTGTAACAATTTATCATATAGTGGAACTTTCTCTGTCTTCCTGACGGCCCGTGGTTTTTTACCCGATTTGGGTTTTCTATATCTTGTGTTGTGATTGGTTTATTTTCTCTCATCTTATTTTTCTGCTATTGACGTTATTAGTTGCTATTAGTTATGGGCGTATATTAGGCATGACGCTTCCTCGATCATCGGTTCAAATCCCTAACAATTGGTATCAGAGCCATATGGTTTGGCGATGGCGTTTTTTTTTCAAGTCTTTACGGGAGATCGTATGGAGGACTTGGTGGTATTGGGATGATGATGATGGTTGCCTAATTTTGGTTTAGCAATGGAGATACGTCTTGAAAGCGGTTTCGAACTCGGTAGGGTTTGATGAAAAAAAGAATAGAGATGGAGGAGAATTTTGGCTTGTGGTGGCAGGTACAAGTCATGGAGGTCCAATCTGGGTTACACAAGGCGATTAAAAAAAAAAAAACTCCTGTATGCGTATTAAAAAAAAAGGAAGGAGGAGGAACACTCGAAGTCTCTGGTGTGGTGTGGGGCTTATCCGGCAAAGCACTCCCGGTTCTAGTAGCAAGTCTTTCACCAGGTATGTGATGCAAGGACAAAAGGTCTTTCACAGGGTTGAGTGATGTAAGGACATGGTTATCCTTTTGGCAGTTTTCCCCACTGGCCATGGAAGAGGATATATTGCTGCTAGTGGTCCATAATTATGCACAAGGCATTGGTCAGAAGGTGATGCAAGGTGTATGGTGGACAAGGATGTCGATGGATGACGAACTCCCTGGTAATCTGACGTGAGGAGTTGCACCACAATTTCAGCAGGTTATTTTTCGACATGGTGCCGGAACAACGAACACAAAAAATAGAAAGAAAAAAAATCGTAGGATGGTTCATTCCTAAGTGGTTATACCTTGTGGTGGGGTATGCTGATTCTCGGTGATGAGAGTCGTGGTTGTGGACAAAGGTCTTGAGAATTCAAGCCAAAGGGGAGAATTGTTAGGTTTTGGCTCGTATTATCAAGTGAACCCAATGTGAACCAAACGAGACTCAACTGATGTTGGAACTTCCTGGAGACGTAGGATACGTTTGGAAGTTAGAGTTGGTGTTTAAGGGAGCTTGAAGACCGAATAAGAACAGAAGAAACGGATTCTGGAAGAAACCGCGGCGTGGACCGCGATGCGGACAAGCGCATGGATCACGGCACAGGGAGCGGTCAATTCCAGTATATATAGCGCGGTGTAGACCGCGGCGGAGGCAAAGGCACCAACCGCGGTATTCTAAGCGGTGGACTTCAGTGGCTTTTCCGCGGTGTAGAGAGCGGGGTGCACACCGCGACCTAGACCGCGGTAATAGCGGATTTTGCCTAAATCAGGAATGTTGCGCGGAAAAATGAAATGTTTTCTTCTGGAAAGTTCTTGTGCTTATTGGAAAAGGAAAAAAAGTTTGTCTTCATGAAGAATAGGAAAGTCTTATGCTTGAAGGAAAAGATTTCTACTTACAAGAAGACTTGTCATAAATAGGAAATAGTATTTATGTGAAACAAGTAATTCTTGTATGTTTAGGAGTAGGATTTCCTTTTATATTAAACTCCCTATAGCTAGTATAAATAGACCTTGTAATTAGGTTATTTGGTGTGGAGTCAAGAAACACCGTGTAACATCAGAGAGTGGTGAGATTCGGGAGAGAGACCCAAGGGAATATCCGGGGAAGGATCTAAGGGAATATCAGTGGATCAAGTAGAGATCCGTGGGTGATATTCAGGGGAGACCTAGGGGATATTGGGGGGTTCTTGGTGAGGATCTTTTGAGCGTTGTGGATATTGTAGAGATCCGTGGGTGATATTCAGGGGAGACCTAGGGGATATTGGGGGGTTCTTGGTGAGGATCTTTTGAGCGTTGTGAACGTGGTTTGGGGTTGATGTGTGAGAGAGAATCCTGAAGTATATGGTTGTAACAATTTATCATATAGTGGAACTTTCTCTGTCTTCCTGACGGCCCGTGGTTTTTTACCCGATTTGGGTTTTCTATATCTTGTGTTGTGATTGGTTTATTTTCTCTCATCTTATTTTTCTGCTATTGGCGTTATTAGTTGCTATTAGTTATGGGCGTATATTAGGCATGACGCTTCCGCGATCATCGGTTCAAATCCCTAACACATCCTTCACAGTTGTTACTTCAATAGTTATGCCATTATGAAATCTTAAGTTTTAGAAAACAAAAGACACGAAAGCAAGAAAACAGCATACCTGAAGAACTTGCCAACATGACTTCTTGGGACAGTTAATTTGAAGAACGAACTTAACAGTTATCTTTGTTTCTGCCAATGTATGGGGTACTGTTGAAGCCTATATTTGGAATTGAATACGATCTTCATCCAGCATTTGCGACCACAACTCCTCCAGTATTGTATATTCTGTCCCATTTCCATTGATGCTATTTCTGCAAAAGCCCCAATTACATTCATTAAAGTAATATGATCAGGCTTATTTTGAGAAACAAGCATTAGTTTTAACAATCGGTGATAAGAAGAAACCGAATCTGCATTCATTTTATGGTAAAGCAACCGGTGATAAGATCGAAGAAGAACATTTCCAAGGCTGCAACTAAACCAAATCAGAGGAAACTCATAAAAGGGAAGTGAGGAGGAAGCGTAGCGCTGGAAAGGATATGAAGATAAGTTCTAAGGCAGCAGTTGAATCATCAAATAGAGATGGAAATTCCTCTAAGGAAACTCGTCAAACAGAAGTCAAAAGAAAGAATGGCGCTAGAAAAGAAGTTGATGCTGAAAACGGGCCGCCCAGCCTGGCCTTCTTAAGAGGCGGGCTTTGTTAAATTATACATATTTTAATATATATATATATATATATATATAGAGAAATTTTCAGGTCAGTACGCACTAATATAACTTCTTCAGTGCGTTGGATGTGGACCATTAGATTTATATATTTTGACTCAAAGTGTATGCACTTGTCAAAACTTCTCCATAATCAGTGGTCCACATGCAACGCACTGACGTAAGTTATATCAGTACGCACTGAGGAGAAAATGACTGTATATATATATATTATAAAAAATGTAAACAGGTCTAAGAGGCACAGCCCGCGTGCCTCCATATGGGGCACAGCCTGGCCTGTACTCCATAATAGGCTTGGGTCAAGTACTGATTTGGGCCGCACGGCCCGGCACGGTCCGTTTTGACATCACTAGAGCAGCCATTAGGGCTGGGCAAAAAAGCTCAGAAACTGCAAACCGAACCAAATCAAACCAAATCGTTTGGTTTGGTTCGGTTTTTTATTTAAAAAAAACAGTATGGTCTGATCCGATCTATGGTCCAAGCTTATCGATCCCGGACCGAACCAAATCAAACCAAGTCGCTTGGTTTGGTTCGGTTTTTTATTTAAAAAAAATAGTATGGTCTGATCCGATCTATGGTCCAAGCTTATCGATCCCGGACCGAACCATAGACAGAATATTTTTAACACACACTTTTATTCTAGTATATATCACATCCAAAACTCTTCAATAAAACTTTAAAAAAAAACTTTATAGTCAAAAACCGTTATTTATTATTTCATGTGTTTTATTAACCCACCAACTTTAATGCAAGGTCGAAAGAACTCTATGATGAAATTGAATTTATTTTTCCATTTGCTTTATGAAGTTATCATTTGTTTTGCATTGAATAATGGTAAAAAAAAAAATTATATATAACATAAAACTAGATAGTGCCATAAATACAAAACAAGTGATTTGATATAATTCTTATTTTTGTTTCTACTTTCTAATCATCAGGTATAAAACAACCGATCTTTATTGTAAATGTGTGTACTAGCTATTTTTTTTCTTGATATTTTAATTTGAAATGTATTTATCAAAAAAAAATATTGAAATGTATGTTTTTTTTTCAAACAAAATGTATGTAACGTTTCATTACGTTTTAATTTTTATTTTGTAATAAGTCAAACCGCTAGATCGAACCAGACCAACCGAACTGATACAATTTGATTTGGTCTGGTTTGAAAAAGTGACTGGTCTAGTTTTTCAAAAGACCAAATTTTTTGGTTTTGTCCGGTCCTAGTTGAAACCGGACCGTGCCCAGCCCTAGCAGCCAGCCAGCCACAGATTAATAGAGGATCTATTCAAGAATTTCACTCTGAAACCATCAAATAAGACCGCAAACTCTGGTGGGTGGGTGGGTTGCAATGGTATTTGGAGCTGGTCATGCTATTGATGGAACCTCGCTCTTCGCCTTCTGTGTCTGACTAAATATGCCATTCATAATCCTCCTACCAGACCAATGAAAGAAATTAAAAATCATAAACAAGGAATTTATTCATGATGCAATTAGATTTGTATTGATATTGAGATCATACAAGTAACTTGTGTGCAATATAATTGGGTTACTATCAGTACTGATAGTGTTTGCACTGCATTGATTCAACTAGAATCAGTAGCTATAGAATCTGCAGAGCTTCATTTGGATTCCCTATTCAAAATGGTTAACATTGTTATACAATTCATTTGCTAATTTTTTGTTGGGATGAGGTTTTTTTGGTGGTGTAAAAGACTCGAACCCGCAACTTCATGGTGTATATATAAATGGTTTACTACCGGACCAACCTCATCCCGTCATTTATTTGCTAATCAAACACAATTAACGAAGCATTGATTTTTCTGTCTCTTCCTTGTTGGATTCTCAAAGTATGACTACTCTATGGTGAGTGGTCACTTATCTTATTCAATCAAAAGTTGAAAAGTTTATTAACTTCTGAATTAGGTGAAGTTACTACTAAATGCGCACTATAGCCTCATTTCGTAATGTGAATTACATTACATCTTCTCTGATGCTTTTTTGTACATTAATTACAATTCGGTAGTTGTAGTTCATTTTTATATAGAAATATGTATTAAATTAAGCCCTGTTAGGTGGCTATAACAGTTATATTAATAAGGGTCATTTTCAATTTGTATTAAATTAAATCCTATGTTAACGATTAAATTTATTAGGTGAAAATTAGCTAAGTCCAATTAGAAACAAGGCTGGCAGAAAGAGGAAAAGTGTTATAACTCGATAATTCATCCACTAGGAAAAAAATGCTCATATGTGCCGATAAACATGCATTGTAGGACTTGAACCCTGAGTTCAAAAATTAAATGGCACATTTATGAGGTGGTATTGCAAGAGTATCACTATTTTAAAAACTTATATTTAAAAGGCACCAAAAATGGTATTCTTCCAAAATTCCCCCACACCCACAGTCCTTCCACGTCAGCTTTCTTTCATTCAGTTTATGATGACAGAATTGTGAAGTATTGAGAGAAAGTCATGTTGAAACCCAGACGATCACTCGGACGGCGACAAAGTGGCGCTATACTGGCACACTCGGGAGTCGAGCTCCCTGTTGAGCTCTCGGTGGTCAGTAACTTAGTGATTTTCGAGTGTTCAGTAAATTGTTGAGAGTTGGGATTTTCGAGTGGGGATTTTCGAGTGGGGAAGAGGATGAACAGTAACTCAGTGATTGTGTTTCGAGACTTTGTATTTGTGTTCCGAGACTTTGTGATTCTGAGACTTTGTAATTGTGCTCCGACACTTTTGAATAGGCTTTCAAAAGTCTCGGAAAGCTTATACAAAGTCTTGGAAAGTTTATACAAAGTCTCGGAACAAAGTAGAATCATTCAATTGCTGATCAAATCCACTCAAGAGGCGAGAGCCATCATTATATTTGGACTAGAGTTTCGTTGATTCTTTTAAATTGCAATAGCTTAGTATTTACATTTTTCGAAGCTGCATTAACACTCTTTGTTGGTTTCCTATCTCTGTTTCCACTTTGCCTCTTATTGTGTGAATTTTGATATTCACAAACTGATAAGATGAGTTATCTTATGTAACTATATGAACGTCGAACTCGTTGGAGAAGAAGATGAACTTGGATTTCAGTTTACAGAGTTTTTCACTTTAAGACAGTTAGAGAGAGAAGTAGATCTCAGACAGCTTTAAAATATCTTCCAAAATTTAAAGTCAAAAAAATAATATAAGAATGTGTACAGTAAGAGTATTTTTGGAAGTCACTTACTTTGGTGCCTTTTAAATTTAAGTGCCTCACGTGCAACACCAACTCAAAAGAGTGCTAAAATCCCTATTTCCTCCACCCCCACCATAAACATCGAAGGAAATGTTCACATCACTTTAACTACGAGAGATGTGTTAATTGCTACATTTTTTTAATTAATTAACTAAATATTGGTTGCAGAATTTGTTAAATTAATGTTCTACAATTGAAACAATTGAAACTTCAATTAAGCAATTGTGTGTTTTTTTTAATTGGAATAAATTAAGAGAGAAAAACATCACAAGTGATTATATACCGAAAAACTCTTAGGAAGTAAAATTCAGCAATTGCTCTTTGAGAGAAAAATTTATGTCATTAATGTTGGATTTCATTATTTTTAAATCTCACCAAGTGCATTTTGATCATATTCCTTCACTAATGTGATATAAACCATTTAAATTATGTTGGGTTGTCAACCCTAGTTTGTTTTTATAATGTCTACCAACCAAACAACTATAATGTTTTTTTTAAAAACTATATTTCTAATAGATCTACTACAAGTAGATCTTTTACCAATAGACGTTTTTCAAAAACCCAACCAAACAAGCTCTTAATCAATTCAACGGAAAAGGGTCTCTAAAGTTGACTTGGCCAAATGAAAGGCAGTAATTGTCTAGTTGACTAGTTAGACAGCCAGACGGCACATGGCCACATGCTAATTATTTGTTGTCAATTTTAATAAATCAATTTGTATTAAAATAATCATATCATGACGTGGCTGTTGAGACGGACATGGGCATGGAGTGATTGTCAACTCTTTCTTCTCTGTTGTTTTGACAAAAAAATATTCATTAAACAGCAAAAACAGTGATCCTTTGAAACAGCTTTGAGAGAGATACACAAGTTCAACTGGATCTAAATCTTTCAAAATTTTCTCTTGTTCAGTCATTATTGCTCGAAACCGCCACTTCAGGGAGATAGAGAGAGAGAGAGATAGACTTTTTGTTGTTCTATGCATGGACATCCTCACATGAACATACGTCCCACCTCAATTATTTTCTATATAAACGATTACAAGAATCATATCAATCTAAGAATTAAGTGTTTGATGCCACTCACCCATCAAACCATCAAACAACTTGTCAAGCCAGTAATTGATTACTTTGAAATTTTCAAAAATGGACCAAGGACACAAAGGTAGACTTGTGCATTGACTCATAATAGACCGGTAAATGAAATTATTATAAGACTGTCACTTGTGATTGTAATGACCGTAAAATTTAGACGGTTAAATGGTTTGATTCCACCGTGTAGGCTTACAAACGTACGGTTGTGATTTAGTTGTAACTTGTAAGATTTGAAATACATACAGAACTGCAGAAGAAACACACTAGTTTTTAGAAATCATTCATCTTCTTGTTTGTCCACCACAACTTTGAAAATACACAAGTAGAGTAACAGCAAAAAATCTGAAAACTGCAACATCTCTCTGCTCTTTGTCATCCATAAGAGGTGCACTTTGTTTCTTTCTTTTCTTACTTGTTCTTTGTTCTTCAATTTACTGCCTTTGCTTTGCAATTTGTTTTTCTTTCAGTTTTCGGTTTTTGAAAATCATTCAAGAAAATTTAAAAAAAAAGTTATTAAATTTGTTGGTCTTGCCTCCTAGAATTATCATTATTTGAATCATCTTGTTTATTGAACATTACTTCTAGATTTCAAAAATACCTCTATAATTTTGGTCATTACTGTTTTTAATTGTTGTTATTGTTACTCGGTTTATATTTGTGTTTTTAAAAGAAAAAAGAAAAAGAAAAGAAAATTTTTATTGTCATTCTTCCATTAGCTTCACTTTGTTGTTAAGTTGGAAAAAGAAAAGTGAAAAAAAAAATATACTCTTGTTTGAAATTAAAAAACACCAAAAAAAAATATATTAATGTCATCTTCACTTTGTTTTTCTGTTTCGTTTACTTTAAAAATATGTTTCTAAACTGTTACTAGCTTCCCTTTGTCAAAAAAGAAAAGAAAAGAAGGAAAGAGAGAGAGAGAGAGAGAGAGAGAGAGAGAGAGCAAGGAGTGATAAGAAACAGAGAGAAATGGTGGACGTAATTATTGCTGTTGCAGGAAAAGTTGCGGAGCTGTTGGTTGTTCCGATCGGAAGGCACATATTGTATCCGTTCAAATACAAGAGCAACATGGAGGAGTTAAAGACACAGGTTGAGAAGCTGACAGATCAAAGAGAGACGGTGCAGCATTCTGTTGACGAGGCCAAGAGACAAGGTGATGAGATCGAAAAGCGTGTTGAGAAATGGCTCGACAGAGTGGATGTGTTCACTAATGGGGTTGTAAAACGCATCATTGATGGTCAATACAAAGCAGGGACACTGTGTTCAATCGGCTTCTGCCCCAATCTGATGGCTCGTTACTGCCTCAGCAGGAAAGCAGCCAAGACCACAAAGGATGGGGTCGACCTCTTGGGTGAAGGAACATTTCAGAAAGTTTCGTACCGTCCTCTCCTTCAAAAAACGACTTCCACCTATATCAGAGGCTATGATGACTTTGATTCAAGAAAGCCGATTTTTGATAATCTTATGGAGGCATTAACTGATGCTGATGTCAACTTGATTGGAGTGTACGGCATGGGAGGTGTGGGTAAAACCACACTTGCTAAAAGAGTTGTTGGGCAAGCTAAACAAGACAAGTTATTTGATGTGGTGGTTATGGCTGAGGTAACTGAGACCCCTGACATTAAGAATATTCAAGCACAAATTGCTGATCAGCTAGGCCTAAAATTTGTAGAGGAGAGTTTATCCGGAAGAGCTGCTCGATTGTGTGACAAGTTGAAGAAAGAAAAGAGGGTTCTTCTAGTGTTAGATAATATTTGGGCAAAACTTGATCTTGAGGCTGTTGGAATTCCTCTTGGGGAAGAGGAGAAGAGAAGTGCCCTGCAAAAACAAGATTGGAAAGGAAGAAATGATGAACAGAGGCAAGGCAAAATATTGTTCACATCTAGAAATCTACATGTATTACGTGATGATATGAATACTCAGAAGAATTTCTTCGTTGAAATTTTATCTGTGGAAGAAGCAGAAAAATTATTTTGGAAGATTGTGGGTCTTTCAGAAAAAAAACCTGATTTGAACCCTATTGCAGTTGAGATTGTGGAAAAATGTGCTGGCCTGCCGGTTGCAATTGCAACAATTGCAAGTGCATTGAAAAATAAGAGCCTTTTCGTTTGGAAGAATGCCCTTGAACAACTCAGAACGTCTAATCCAAGAAACATCAAAGGAATGGATGCAAATGTCTACTCTGCCATAGAACTGAGTTACAACTATTTGGAAGATGAGGAAGCTAAGTCACTCTTTCTTCTTTGCGGTCTAATGGCTGCTAGTGGCTTAATACGGCATCATGAATTGTTCAAATATGCTATGGGTTGGGGTTTGTTTCAAGATGTTCACACAACGGAACAAGGAAGGAATAGGTTGCACACATTGATCGATAGTCTAACAGCTTCATGCTTGTTGTTAGAAAATAATTATGGCAATTTTAGTATGATTAAAATGCATGACATTATTCATGCTGTAGCTCTTTCAATAGCATCCACTGAAAAGCTTATGTTTAATATTCGATCCGTCACTCGCTTGAAAGAAATGCTGGAGGAGAAGTTGCCCAGAGATGCAACAGCTGTTTCTCTGCCATATGGTCAAGAAGATATATGTGAGCTTCCTGAAAGGTTGGAACTTCCGAAACTTAAGCTACTTTATTTGTGTAAGAAAGATCTGAATCGCTTACAAATTTCAGACACTTTTTTTGAAGGGGCGAAAGAACTTAGAGTTTTAAATTTGACAAAATTCCATTTGCCGTCACTGCCTTCATCTCTTCAATTGCTAACCAACCTCCAAACACTCTGTTTGTGCTATTGCGTGCTAGGAGATATAACATCTATTGGATATCTAACAAAATTAGAGGTTCTTAGCTTCGCAATCTCTGAAATTGAACAATTGCCTGAAGAAATTAGGCAATTAACACGATTAAGGTACCTAGATTTGAGTGGATGTACCAAACTTAAAACAATCACTCCGGGTGTCATATCAAGCATGACTAGATTAGAAGAAGTCTATATTGGCGATAGTTTTGTTCAATGGGATGTTAATGGATGGACTAATGCTAGTCTTACTGAGTTTAAGCAATTGGCTCACCTAACAGCATTGGAAATACATATTCTTGATGTCCATATTATGCCACAAGACTTGTTCTCTTGGAAGTTGGATAGTTACATAATATTTATTGGAGATGTGTGGGGCCAGTTTGAAAATTGTTCTGAAACCTCAAAGACACTGAGGTTGAAATGGAGTAATATATTTTATTTGGACAATGGGATTAAAACTTTGTTGAATATAACCGAAGATCTCCATTTAGATGAGTTGAAGGGTGTTAAGAATATTCTTTATGAACTTGATAAGGAAGGGTTTCCACAATTGAAGCATCTGCATGTACAAAATGGTCTCGAAGTTCAAGACATTATTAACTCAGAGAGATTGGGTCCATCCACTTTTTTTCCCAAGCTGGAGTCATTGTTTCTTTATAATTTGATTAACTTGGAGAAGATATGTAATTGCCAACTTGCGATAGAGTCCTTTAGTAAATTAAGAATCGTGAAAGTTGAAAAATGTGATAGATTGAAGCATCTCTTCTCATTTTCCATGGCCAAGAACCTTTTGCAGCTTGAAGAAATTGAAGTCATCAACTGCAAGAAGCTAGAAGAGATTGTTTTTAATAATAACGATAAACAATACCACCAAAATGGCAGGGTTAATAGAACCGAGTTCACTAGACTACACACCCTAAGACTACAATGCCTACCACAGCTCACAAGTTTTGGCTTGCATGCTTTCACGCCTGAAATTGGATCTCAAGAAATCGTTGCTGAAGATGAGCTTGGAGGTTGCATGCCATCATTTAGTCAAAATGTATGTTTCTTCTTGTTCTCTACTTTTCTCTTCGTTTTGTATTAGTTGGTGATGTAAAAAATGTATAGCAGCAAGTGTTTATAGGCCTTGATTTTTAATCATTAATTAATATAAAAAAAAATTATTTGCAGGTTTTGCTCCCAAACTTGGAGAACTTGAAGCTGTCTTCAATTAACATTGAATGTTTGTGGCTTGATCAACTTCCAGCAATATCTTCTTGTTGTCAGACTTTAACAAGCTTGACTTTGGAGGAGTGTAGTGGTAATCTCAAATTTCTGTTTTCATATTCTATGGTGAAAAGTCTTGTCCAACTACAAAAGCTTGAGATACGGAACTGTAAGTCGATCGAAGAAGTAATCAATTCAGAAGAGTTAAGAGGAGAAGGAAAAGTGATTAAGATGGTTTTCCCTAAACTACTCAACCTACAGCTCAAAGGTCTTCCGAAACTCTCACGATTCGGCTCCGGAAATTCAGTTGAATTCCCCTCCTTGACTCAAATATCCATCCAGGATTGCCCAAAGTTGATGACATTCTTCCCTGGCTCTAAGTATGTGGACATAAAAAAGAGCAAAGAAGTTGAAGAAATGAACTTCCAGAATGACATTCAACTTCTCTTTGATGAAAAGGTAACTCCTTTTTTATTCTCAAGTGCAGTTAGTAGAAATTTTATGTTTTATATTAACATTTCTTATTCCTCACCTGGCAAATAATTGAATTTCAATTATATGTTTTATTTATTTTATCTTTCATGAAGATTTTAATTGAGAAGTAATTTTTTTTTTTTTTTGTAATTAAGATTTGTAGATAACAAATGATTGCCGTTATTGTTATAATAAGTGCAGACAGGGGAACAAAAACAAGTTGATCTGAATAAACAGCAACTTTTCCTGCTTGCAGGTTGTGTTACCCAACTTGGCATCAATGAACCTGTCCTCCATTCGTATCAAAACCATATGGCACAACCAACTTCAGCCGATGTCTTCATGCTTTCAAAATTTAAAGGAAATCAGTATGGATGGTTGCGACACTTTAAAATATGTTTTTTCATCTTCTATGGTTGAAGGTCTCATCCAACTTGAGGCCCTTGAGATTTCCAACTGTAAGGCCGTGGAAGTGGTAACAATCACTGCAGGAGAAAGAATAATTAACACTTGGTTCCCTAAATTGAACCGGCTGGTCCTCAAACACCTTCCAGAACTCACAACATTCTGCAATGTTGCGGGAAAATCGATTGAGTTGACCTCCTTGGCTGAATTGTGGCTTGAGAATTGCCCCAAGATGCTTGCCTTTGTCTCTAATTCTCAACATGCAGATATGCCAGCAGCCTTTTTTGATGAAAAGGTATTGTTTCTATTTTCTGTCTTTGTTTTTAAATCCTTTTGCATCTTCATTTTTTTTTCTTTTGAACTCGCAGTTGTAGAGTTTTGTTTAATCAATAATTCCTAAATCTAATCTGTCATCTCATATATTCTTGGTCTATTATTTGTAATTGTATTTGGTTATCAATTATGGATCTTTTATTAATTAATGCAATCAATTGAATTGTTCAGGTACAAATCCTTGATCTAAAGTTTTTGCATATGGAAAAAATGGATAACATGAGAAAAATATGGTGTCATCAACTCATTATGGACTCCTTCTCCAAAATAGATTCTTTCACGGTGTATGACTGTCATAACCTGCTGAATATTTTTCCATCTAATATGTTTGGAAGACTCCAAAAATTAGAGGAGTTGTTAATACGAGGATGCAATTCACTGGAAGTGATATTTGAAGAGCTTAACACCACGGAAGAAGATGTTGAAACAGTACCTAGGTTTGTCTTTCCACAATTAACATGGATGGAATTATGGGATCTACCAAGCCTTATAAGTTTCTATCCAGGATTGCATATTTCTGAATGGCCAAAGTTAAACAAGTTAAGGATGGGGAGATGCAACAAAGTGAAGATACTTACTTCAGAATTTTCGAGCTTCGAGAAAAGCCACGGGGGGAGTCAACCGGAGAATTCAATTCAAGAACAGCTTTTCATTGTTGATAAGGTATGAGAGCTAATCACATTATTCATCATTCAACTTTAGTTAGAGTAATATCTAAAAATACCATTCAAATTAAAAATTAAAAACATTTATTTAAAAAATGAACAAGTTGAAGGAGTCTTTTTTCGTTTTTTTTTTCCTCTTTACTACAATCTTTCTAAGAATAATGGAACAAAGGGATATTATTAAAAACCATCCTCTTGTTTGACATATTGGTCAAAAACCACCATCTAGTTTTAATTAATAGACATAATACACCTGCAATTATAAATTTTTGAATTTTCCGTTAAAATTTTTGAAGTTTCTGTTAGGTTGGTGGGGTAGAATAGTAAATGAGTATTAAATGAATTAAAAAAAATTAATTAATAAAAAACTAATATTACAGAATTTAAAATTAATATTTCTTAAAAAAAAGTCAGATCCTCTCTCTATCTTCAGTTCTCCCCATCTCTCTCTTTCATCTGGTGGTCTGGTGGGTGTTATTTTGGTGGAGTTTAGATGGATGGATTTGATGGTGGTGTTTGGGTAAGATCGAGGTGGAGAACAAGATGGGGCGGCGGCAACGCGGTGGTTGGGTTTTGCAATCGCCAGCGCATGGTGTGGTTTAGGGAGGATGCGGCACGACCAAAGCCATAGAGCGAGGTTGTTGGCTGCGATGGGACCACCGCGAACGAAGAGAGGCTTATCACGGAGTCCCGATTCGCGGCGAACGGGATCGCCAAGAACAGGGAGAGGCTCGTGTCCCTTGTTTGCAGTGTGCCGGGTCGCAACCCCACTCCCATGGTTCTGGATCTTGATCGAGATCCAAAGATGAGATTTTTTTCAGTTTTTTATTTAAAAAAAAATGTTCCTCGAAGAAGATGAAATAAGCACTGTGTTAGTTTGAAGTGGGTATTTGGGTGGTTGGAAAGGTGGTGACTGGTGATGAACTGATGGTGGTTTGTAGAACCAGATATGGAAAGTTCTAGTATCTAGATGGGTGGTATGTAGAACTTCTGTCTGGTGAATTTTTTTTTATTTGTTTGTTGATGTTGGGGGAGGTTCAGACCGTCCATCTGGATCTCCATTGTTTATATATATATATTATATATATATATATGTTGTTTTTAATTAAATACAAAACGGACGGTTGGATTTCTTTTTTGGTATTTAGGTGGCGTTTGGTTACCGTGGTGGAATGAGGATGAGGATGGGAATATGAATTGGAATGGAAAGGAACGGAAAGCTGATTTCTTTGTTTGGTTCGGGCTTTAGAATGAATAACTGAATCAGTATTATTTTGCTTGGTTAACAACTGAATAGACTGGAATTAACTATTTTTTGACCAAAATACTCCTAACTACAAAACATTTATAATAACATGATATATTATAGATAATAATAAAAAAAAATATGAAAGTATATATAATATTATAGATATTATTATATATATTATATAATATAATATATATATATTATATTATATTAAGAAATATTGATATTATTAATATCGATATTATTATATAATATATATATACATTATATATAATAATAAAATATAATATATATTTTGGATAATAATAATAATAATAATATATAATATAAGTTCATAGTTCATAGTAGGAATCTAAAAACAAAGATACAAGTAGGAATCTAGTATAAGTTCATAGTTCATGCACCATTGACCATTGTCATGTCTAATTATACCCTGACTAGCACCAACTAAACTTTTATTCTTATTGCAGGTTGCGTCCCTCAAAATAGAACAACTGGCATTAGAATGGAACTGGATCGTGAAAGAGATATTGCACAAAAACTTTTCAAAGTACTCATGTAATCTAAAAGTTCTTGAGTTGATAAGTGCTAGTAAGCAAAGTGGTATTTGTCCATGTTGTTTCTTCTACACGTTAACCAATCTTGAGAGACTTGATGTTTATTATGGTTTTTCTGAGGAAATATTCATATGTGAAGGACTTGATTGTAAGAAAAAACCTGCAGAGATACCTAGTAAATTGAGTCAATTGCAGCTCTGTCAATTGAAAGGTTCGTTGCATCAGTGGGAGGAGGAGGATTCTCTGCTTTGTAAAGTCTTTCGAAATTTAACAAGTCTAGAAGTATTAGAGTGTGACAACTTAAAAAATCTAGTTCCTTCCTTTGTGTCTTTTCAAAACTTGAAGAAATTGGAAGTATCACATTGTGATGGATTGGTCAATTTAATGGAGGTGTCTATAGCCAAAAGTCTCGTGCAACTTACAAGACTGAAATTAAGCCAATGCAAAATGATAGAAGAAATCATAATACATGGCGTTAATGAAGTGGAAAATCGAGTGATATTCAACCAAATGGAATATTTAGAGCTTCATTCTTTACCAAAGCTTACAAGCTTCTGCTCCGGGAATTGTAACATCGAATTTCCCTCTTTACAACAAATAGTTGTGAAACAATGTCCCACCATGGAGATTTTTTCACAAGGAGTCTTAAGCACACCAAAGTTACAAAGACTACAAACAGCAGAAGTAGATGATGAAGGCTCTTGGGAAGGCAGTCTTAATACGACAATACAAAAATTGTTCAAAGACATGGTATGTATTGATTAATTAACTGGATTTTTACTTATTTCTTTTGCTATTGTGGCTATCGTTCTATTTTATTCCATGTTATATTTTATATTTAAAATATTTCACCAATAAGATCCATGTGTCTCATCTGATCAGCACAAAAAATACACTTCTTAGTGGATATCTATCTCTAAAAAAATATGTTCTAATTTAAGAGACACTAGCAAGCGATCATGCATGATTCTTTTGTTTGAAATGGATTTAAATGAAATATTCTTGTTTGGTAGATTGGATTCAGTGGCTTACTTGAAATTTCCCCATTGGAAAGAAGTGTGGCATGGCCAATTTCCTGTCCAAGTCTTCTGTAATTTGAAATCGCTGATGATGGATGAGTGCATCTCAAGTACCATTCCTGGGATTTGCTACAGCATTTAAACTCTTATGAAACTGCCATGATCATCCTATTGTATTTGATAATAAACACAAATAATGAGTAAAGCTTTCCCGGGGGACAATAATCACGTTGATATATATTTACAAGTTCAGATGAAATAGACAAAGTAAAATCTTAAAAAACTGCCATGATCATCCTATTGTATTTGAGTGTTGTGTGTGTGTATATATATAGATTGTTGAAACTTAATGTTGTCCTAAAAGTTTGTTTATTTTCTTTGTTCGATAAGAATTAAAACGAACATATTTGGATTTGGCAGGTTGGATTCCGTGGTATAGAAAATTTTACAGTCTCTGACTTTCCCCATTTGAAAGAAGCGTGGCATGAAAAAATTCTTGTTAGCAATTTAAAATCTTTAAAGTCGTTGGTGGTGGATGATAAATGTTGCTGCTTGAGATATATATTTACTTCATCTGC
The DNA here is from genome assembly GCA_033220585.1 of Dipteronia sinensis. Classification (NCBI taxonomy): domain Eukaryota; kingdom Viridiplantae; phylum Streptophyta; class Magnoliopsida; order Sapindales; family Sapindaceae; genus Dipteronia; species Dipteronia sinensis. The sequence continues at coordinate 77,914,234 of CM065637.1, read as the reverse complement.
GGCCTTTGGCCTAGTGCAACTCCAGAAATTGGAAATAAAAAACTGTGCTATTTTGGAAGTGATAGCAGTCATAGAAGAAGAAACGGTAAAGAACAATCTGTTTCCCAATCTATATGCACTGAAGCTCATCAACCTTCAAGAACTCAAGAGTTTCTGCAACTTTGCTGGAAATGCAATTGAACTGCCCTCCTTGAAACATTTGTGGATTGAGAATTGCCCTAACATGCAAACATTTATCTCCAATTTTACAGGTGAAGACATGTCAACAACCAAGGACAAACGCCTCACTGACATACAGCCACTTTTTGATGAAAAGGTATTTTTTTTTTCTTTTGTTCACGTTTCTTTCCTCCTTTCATTATCCCATCCCTATCCATTTTTGGTGTCCTATATAAAATACATAACTTTATTTTATTAATGAATGCAATCAATTGAATTGTTTAGGTACGGTTCCCTAATCTAGAGTTTTTAGAACTAGACAAGATGGATAAATTGAGAAAAATATGGCATCATCAACTCAGTTCGGATTCCTTCTGCAAATTAGATTATTTTGGAGTACATAACTGCCATAACGTGTTGAATGTTATTCCTTCAAACATGCTTGGAAGACTCCAAAAACTAGATGATTTGCGGCTAATAAATTGTAGCTCACTATGTGAGATATTGAACTCCAAGCTTCCAGTTGTGGAAAAACACAAGCTGTAACCTTTTCGGAAAAATTGGAAAAATTGGTGCTAAATGATTTGCCAAAGCTGAAGCATATATGGGATGTGGACTCACAAGGTCTTCTAACTTGTCAGAATCTAATCTCAATAGAAGTTACAGGTTGTGGCAGTCTGAAAAGCATCTTTCCAGCCTCAGTAGGTAGAAATCTTCTTCAACTTGAAGAACTTTGGATAGAGGATTGTTGCATGGTGGAGGAAATTTTTGCCAAGGAAAATCAAGTAGATGAAGCAGTGCCTAGGTTTCCTCGATTAACCTTTTTAAGACTAGCAGAGCTACCGAGGCTTCGAAGTTTCTACCCAAGGGTACATATTTCAGAATGGCCAGTGTTGAAGAAGTTGCATGTTTGGAAGTGTGACAGAATAGAGATATTTGTGTCAAATTTTTTGAGCTTTCAAGTGAACCAGGGGGAGAGCCAGCAAGAGAAGCCAATGGAACAACCTCTGCTCTTACTTGACAAGGTTCGGAGACAAGTACTTCCACAAAAAATTTCACAAATATCAGAGTTCTCACCTCTAGCATATATTTTTTATATTATTACGTACATTTAAGAATCTAGTAGAAAGTCATAGGTTATGCAAGATTGTGTGAATTATATACCATACACTCAAATTAATTAAAGCCTGCTAATTCTTGTACACTTGGTTTTAGCTATAACCATTTATTATTTCTTATATAATTTACATCCCGACCACCCTTGTGGCACCACATCCAATGTCTACACTAACTAATATTTTGGTTCATTTTCCAGGTTCCATTCAACAATCTGGAAAGTTTGGCGTTGGATTGGAAGTGGATTGAGAAGGAATCATTGCATGAAAAACCTCCAATGTACTCATGCAAATTAAAAGTCCTTACATTCGGAGGCTTCCATAATGAAGCTAATATCTGTGTATCATGTTTTCTTCACAAACTACCCGATCTTGAGAGACTTCTACTTCTTCAAGGCTTTTTCAAGGAAATTTTCTCATTTAAAGGATTTGGTTGTGAAGAAAAACATGTTGAAGCACCAAGTAAATTAAGCATCTTATGGCTTGTTGACTTGTTTGACTCGTTGCATCTGTGGGAGGAAAATTCTCTATCTGGTAAAGTTTTTCAAAACCTGAGAATTCTTGGAGTAATCAAGTGTGGCAACTTAAAATGTTTAGTGCCATCATCTGCATCTTTCAAAAATTTGACAACATTGGAAGTGTTAGAGTGTAACGGATTGCTCAATTTAGTGGCTGCCCCAACGGCTAAAAGTATGATGCAACTTACAAAATTGAGTATATCTAAATGCGAAAGGATTGAAGAAATCATAATACATGAGGGAGATGAAGTGGAAGATATAATCATTTTCAAGAAACTGAGTTATTTGGAACTTCAATGTTTACCCAGCCTCACAAGCTTCTACTCCAGGAATTATATTATTGAGTTTCCATCTTTGGAACAATTAGTTGTGAGAGAATGTCCGAATATGAAGAGGTTTTCTCACGGAGCTTTAAGGGCACCAAGGTTGTACGGACTGCAAATAACAGAAACAGCAGAGGGTAAAGGGTATTGGAAAGGCCACCTAAATACTACCATAGAACATCTATTCATAGAGGTAAGCCTGATTAACCAAAATTTCTCATCTCCCTTGCGTTTTATTTTTACCTTTTTCTCTCAATGAAATAATTGAATTGTTAGACTCTGGCAGTTATTATCTATTGTTTCAATTTTCTGTTTGCTAATTGAATTTGAGAGTATTTTGAATTGCTTAATTGATTGAATATTGTCTTCTTTTATTTTTTTAAACTATGGTTTTTCTATTTATTTATAGATTACTGGCTTTTGTTTATCATGATATGCTTTATGATTATAAGATGTCTAAGAATTATAATGAAGACATGAGTTGATTCTTTTGTTTATCTGTTTGACATAATTGAATTTAAGAACGTAAGGTAATATTATGCTTCAACTGAATCCAATTAAGCACATCACTTCTTAGTAAAGTTGATAGTGTACCTCTCTTCCACATGAGTTGTGAGGGGTTCAAATTCCGCCATGTGTGGGGAGTTTTCTTCCCACGTTGTGGAGAGTAGCCATCTCCCGTTATGAGAGTAGATATCCGAATCGCACATGTATTGTTTGATCAATATTTTAAAAAAAAAAACTGATATAGTTAAAAATACGAGTATATCAATTTATGTTATAGTTAAAGAATTACTTATTACTAATAATATAATTCTTTATAATTACAGAATGGTCAGAGTTCTAAAGAAGATTGAAATCATCATGTCAAATACTCAAATACAAGCTGGAACAAAGCAATTTTTTTGTGGTTTGTGAACAATGAAGCTCATTTTCTCCATTTGTAGAGAGCCTTTTGTTTCCTTGGGAGTGGCACTATTGTTTCATCGTTTGAAGAGAGTTGTGTTGCTTCATTAGTGTTATTCATCATCTGAGGTAGAAAATTTGGAATATTGGTCTGGGATTTGATCCGTCTTTCTTGAGTTTCTGTGTTCTTCAATATTTTTGTTCTTCCTAATGTATTAACCTATATATTTTTTTTTCAATCAGCTGCCTGATGGAAGGGTCATTAAAGTAGGAACTGAAAGGTTTCAGGTTCCTGGAGCTCTCTTCACTCCGGTAAGCCAATAATTTCTTTTAGTTTTGTGATCTATATGCTCAATCCTTTTCGTGCTATATATTTCCTGGGGTCAGTTGAATTTGCTATTAGCATGTTAGAGTCCATTGGTGAATTATATCGGCAGTTTAATTGAAATGCCTTGTTAGTTGGCTCATTTCATGACGTTTTCTTTTTTGTTTGTGGAAGGGTAAAACCAATTATGTAATCTATTTATTATCATCTCATTTTGGGATTTCAAAATTATGTAGAACGGTTAACACAGGTTGCTCACAATTGACACAGTAAATGAAGAACCTGATATGATATATCTGGCTGCTAAAAGTTTCTAAAAGAGCAGTTAATCATCTTCTTGTTGTAATACTAATACTGGCACCTATATATTTGTTTCTAAGAGATCTATGAGGCCATGCAACAATTACCATATATTGATGGCTTGAAGAATGTGAAACTTACTTAATGTTTCCTACCATATATTGATGGCAGGAACTTATAGATGTTGAAGGTGATGGGATGGCTGACATGGTTTTTCGCTGCATTCAGGAAATGGATATAGACAATATGATGGTACTACAAAGCTTTCTAAAATACTTGTTCATTTTTACTTTAATCAGTGAATGTAGATTAATAAATGTTTGTAAGGATGTATTTGTCTGTTCTATTTGAAACCAATACTGCATGTTTGCAAAAACCTTTTATTTTTACAAAGATTAATTCATAACATGCTGTAGATTTTTCAATGATTAATATATGTTTGTGAGGATGTAAATCATCGTTTCTTATTGACAGCAATCCTACGATTTGCTTAACTTTTAATCCTTTTCAATGTTTAATTTGGTGACCATGTGACCTCCTGCTATGTTATTTTTAAATTTAATTTGATTTTATCTTTACAGTTATACCAGCATATAGTTTTAAGTGGAGGGAGCACCATGTATATATCCTGGACTACCTAGTCAGTACTATTTGAAATCTTTTGCATTTCCTGTATTCTTGACCGTGCTTTCTTCTTATAATAAAATACTTTGATTTGGTCTACTTCGTTTATAGTTTACATAGGCTTATCAGTATCCGCTATATTTGATTCTTTAGAATGAATTTTGTCTTCGCAGATTCTTATCTCAGAACCTAGATAATTTTTCTTCATTAATCATTATTATGCTTGAACTGCCTGAGCAATCGTTGAAAATGTTAACTTGCACTGGCCACATTTGCAGTTGGAATTTGTGAGGATCATTGTTCCATGTATCTGTCATACACTTAACAGTTGGCCATATTTATTTATTTATTTTTGCTTTAGCTTGGAAAAAGAAATATCGGATTTATATCTTAACGTTGTTCTAAAGAGAAATAAAGATGGATTGAAGGTGAGATCTCAATCGTATGCATTACACAATTTATTATTATATCATTGTTTGTATTATAAAGGGACAAGTTTTATGCTATGTCAATGAGCTATTCATTATTATGCTTATTAAGAGTCACTTAACGGAGTAGACGAAATATAGAAATTAATAAAGTGAAGGTCTTTACATTTTATCAACATCTGAGTTGTAAACAGGAGTTGCAAATATATTATACATGTAACAGCCAAGTCTCTACTATATTTTCTCATATCCTATATACCTTGTGAGCAGAAATTGCGATTGCGGATTGAGAATCCACCAAGAAGAAAGCATATGGTGTATCTTGGAGGAGCAGTTCTTTCTTGGATTATGAAGGTATGCTCTCTCTTACGCACCACCACTGTACAAACAAAAGCAGCAAAAATACAAGTTTCAAAACCATAATATGCATTTTCTTCCCTATCATTAAATCACCCAACAAAAAACAAAAAGTGAATGTGGCGTGTAAACTCTTGCAGGATGGACCTGAGTTTTGGATTAACAGAGAAGATTATATGGAAGGACTGGCTTGTCTAAGCAAATGTGGTCACGCTTGAGTTGAGCTTCTAAGGCAGTCGGCTATCTGTTCGACTGTTTTCGGAGATGACGGTTATTATCTAAAGGCAACTTCTTGAGAGAGACATCAATATATTATACTTATAGGGTAGTTTTACTGAGGGGTATGAATTTCTTTTGGGGTGCTGCAACCTGTAAGCCTGTTAAAAAGAGTTTGGCAGTCCATGGAGCCTGGAGGGATTCAATGATGTGGTAGCTAGCTGTTGCCATTGCTTCATTTTGTATCTTTAACTGAAAATAAAAATGGTATATGTTGTTGTATATTCATTAACTTATTGCTGTCAAATAAATCATGGGCCAGTTATACATAAATTTATCTTAATTTATAACTATCATCGACAAGATGTAATAAGTTCGATGAAATTGTTGGTTCGAGTCTATCCCTAATTCTATAATCCTAAATTATTATAATATTTTAAAAAATATATTAAAAAAAAATTATCACTATTAGCACAATTAGTAAAGTCCAACAAGATGAGGTTGGTACTATATAGACCCTTTATAGATTTTTTTTTAAAAGTAAACCTTGTATAACTAGTTGATTATTTAATGGCCTACAAAATCAAATGTTCAATAATTAAGAAAATTAGAGAATTAAAAAAAACTCTCATAAACTAACTATACAAATCATGTTACATGTACAGTAGCAAAATCTTCAAATAATATTATTAAACAATACTTTTACATAATATGGAACAAACTGCAAAGAAGTTAATTACACATAAATTGAGACATGTTTTGAAAACTTATATCAAGTTGTAAATCCCAAAAAAGATATATCAAACTCACAAAAAACACATTCCAATTTCAAATAAAGCAGAGCAATAAGCCGAAAAATAAGGCTTGAAACTACCTTATTTATTAACATCATTTTGCAATTTGCATGATAAAAATTAAGGAACCTCATCCTCACAACAAAAATACATAGGTACAATATATAAGAATACATGATCTCTGGATTAAAATAACAAATAAAATAAACAGAGATGATAAAGATGCTTATTTTTGACATACAAATCTTGCAAACTGTGCAGCTAGGTGGTGAATCTCAGCCACCGATGCCACTCAAGATGATTGATTAATAGGGAGGGGGTGAGCGATTTACAGCAGAATATGCGAAAGGATCAAGATCATTTTTTTTCTATCAAATTGAGAAGCAACTAAAATATGAAAACAACGCTGTCATGAACTCTGGACTTCTGGTTCTGGGCCACACATTCGGATATCCACATCAGGTTTCTGATCTCCTGCTCCCTCAACCTCATGTATGCAAAGAAAACCCCATAATGGAACTGCAGGCAGGAGGAATATGCATATGCATTATTATGTCATGTTTGTGTATGAAAGATTATAAAAAGCACAGGCTAAATAATTGCTTGTAGATAGAAACACGAACCTGTTGCTCGAAAGCTAAGCAAAGCCTTTTCACCTCCTCTTCATAAAATGCCTTGTCAAGCATTTGGCTTTCTCCATAGGATAATTTGGAAAAGATGGACTGATAAGGAGGATACTTCTCCATGACAGCACGAACCTACATCAGCAATGGAACAGGAGAGTATGAGCCAAAATTGCAGTTACATTCTATAAGGCAATGCAAATTAATCAAAGATAGACCTATACATATAATCGACTGAGGAACTGGCACAAGACCCTTTGAAAACACCATACTTAAAACCTACATTGTATTAAAAATGAAAACAAACCTGATCTATATCCTCACAGACAGCAAGTTCCTCATGGCCATAGGGAAAACTGATTTACATAAGCAACCGTTGTCAGAGAAACACAACAAAGCAGCAAGAAGTCAAAATATAAGGCTGAGTAAAGAGCTTACAGTAAACCAAAATTGGAGTACAATTTCCGACGATCATCTCGGGTAAGCTCAGTGCCAATGCTGCATAAGGCGAATTCAGTCAATGACATCAGAAAATGCTCGAAGATTAACAGCAAATAACCATTGAAGCTATATAAGAATTTTGTGAAAGCAAATTGATCTACAGAAACAGCACCTGTTTATGGTAATATTGACAGCCCTTCTATCAGCCTCAAAAGCTAGAAGGTTGGACATGATCTCTTGTGTAGCTCCACCCAATTTCTATTATTGTAAAATTAAATAAATGAATTCCAATTGAACTTGATGAGAAAATGTCTTTCATCTAAATGTAACAGACAACTAACCTGACAGAACTTGTAAAAATCTTCCAGGTATGCCTTGTAGAGAGTGTTCCTCATTATTTCAATGTTCATGTCATCCAAGTCCTACAAGGAAAACAAACCCAAAAAAATTTAGGAATCAAGTGATAAGATCAAAGGCCTTTTCACAAAAAGAAAGTAAGAATTAGTCAAAATTCCACAACATTCCCTAGTACCAGTGAAGCAGCCATTAATTACTACTAAGATACAGCACCAGCATAAAAGTTAAGGACCTGTCAAAAATTATGAAAGACAATTAGTTGAGACATACCTCTGATGTAATACATTCAGAAAAGTATGGAGCCAGTGGAGTGTCAACAAGCACCAGCCTATAAAGCTCTCGCATATTTTGAGCAACTGCCAGTGTAGCAATGCTGAGGAAGAAAAGAGAAGTTTAACAAAGATTTTATGAACAACAAAAAAAAATCAAAAGGAAATTTATTTGGGATTTATTGTACCTGTCAAACATTCCCAAAGGATGGCATTTCTCCAATAGTTCCTGAACATCTCTCTCATGCAATGTTCCAGTAACAATCAAGACAACATTGTCTATCATGTGACCATATCTGGACAAAACAATTGAAATATTACTCTTTTCCTATCTACAATTTAAGTATACAAAATCAATTTGTAGACCAATTAAACATCCACACTATTTCAAACAAGCCTACATGTGGACAGGGCCAGCCCAACACCCACCCACCAAACTTAATCATTTAGTGGGATAGACTGAAGCATGAGTTAACTATAACTTGGGATGAAGTTGAAATTATGATCAAACACCGAGTCGGCGAATCTAACATTCAGGAAGCATAACATGAGATTCTAGTGGTAGGCATCCTTGGAGCCATAAAAGCTTTTGAAAGTAAGGATCTCAGCAAATCCCAGATCCTAAACATATGATGAAGTTAAATATATTCATGGGATGGGTTTTTTTACTGATGTTTGATTGCATAGAACTCCATAGACAACTAATGTTTTAAATACAATCTACTATTCTTTATCACATATACCTCACATATATTTAGTGGAATTTGAGAATATAAACCCAAAAACAAGACATAAGAAATTATGTTAAGAAAAAAGCAAAGATAACATACGTAATATACTCTAAGAAGGTTGACATAGGCTCAGTGGCTTGGCACAACATGTGCTTATACTCATCGACCAGCTTAAGTGTGCACTTCTCCACAATCGTAGTGGTGTGCAATGGTGAAGGTTCTGCAAGCAAAGTTATTAAAATCAGTAAGTAATGCTTATCGACTTCAAAACCAATGATTTAAAAAATGCCATCGATTAAGTAATCCAATTGAACTCATTGAGGTAGAAAATGAATGGATCTAGCAGCATAAACTAGATTACGATGAAATGTTCCATCCTGAACTAATGAGATCAAAAGACAGAGCCCTTGCATTATTCAACTTACTAATCATGTAAACATAATATACAAAATTCGCTTCACACAGCAAAAATTCAACAAGATGTGGCTCCTTGCTCAACTACTTATACCGAATTCTAATAAATGTAATCCATGAAACAGTTCAATACAATCCAAATTTCACTCTACGGTGAACATTAGTAACAATTCAACTAGCATAACAAAAGATCAAAAATTTCACTCAAATTCCAGCTGCAAATCCACGAAAACGAAACGATCGAAATGCGATCAACATCAAAACGCAAAATTAACATAATCTCCAATCAATCTACCAAAAACGACAAAATTGATAATGGAATTAAACACGTTTTGAGACGAAAAAAAAAACGCACCGTTTTGGAGGTAGGGACCATACTCAGTGGCGGAGAGGTGCATCTTAATGTCGTCTAGGGTTTCGCACTGGCAGAGATTGTTGTAGTCAGCGGCGGTGAGGAGGCTGGAACGGTGGCCCCTGACGATCGCCTCCAGGTAGCCTCCGTGTATGTTGAACGTCATCGCTTCAAATCCATACATCTTTCTTCGAAAATTCGTACGAATCCGGACAACAAAGAGAAAGCGCGAGAGATTGAGAGATTGAGAGATTGAGAGACTTCGTAATTGTGTTGTACAAATCAAATTGTAGTAGAAATGGATCTGTTTCGTTAATCAGATCTCTTTTTTTTATTTCCGAATTTGCCCTCTATTTTGTTTTTGTTTTGTGTCTGTGAGATTTACTTGATTATTGGGCTTGGGTTTTGTTAAATATGATATAATACATGAGCGTAACCCAATTTTTAAGCCCAAATACAAGCTATAAAACGATCCAGCAAATATATGGGCCTTTTATCGGCCCATTTTGTATATTCGATGTATAATAATAATATTTTTTATAACCGTAAACAAAATATAACACGATTTTTTTATTTTACAATATCTAGCACTACATGCGCGGTTTAAATATTTATATTTATAAATACACTTTGTGAGACTAGATTCTATGGCCGTAAATATGAAGGAGTAGATTCTATGGCCGTAAATATGAAGGAGTAGGTGTATATCACATTTTTACTCCGCTAAAAATAGACATTTTTTTATAATTGTTTGTTAAACTAAGTTTTTTTTCATGATTAGTTAGAAAAGACTAAGCATGAAATTAAGTTTTTTATTTTAGTTGCATTAAAATATATATATATATATATAATATATATATATATAATTACAATATAAATGTTATTGTCGGAATCCATTTCTTATCCCTATTTAAAAAAAAAAAAACAATAATAATACTAGCACTTCGATAAGATCAAAATAATATAATAACCTAAAGACCTTGCCTTTGTTTCGTGACAATTCTCAATTTTATAAATTAAAACATAGATTGAAATAGTTATATATGTACGGGAATTGACATGATCATAAGCTTGTTAATTAAATTCTCTACAGAGGAAATAGACCTATTTAGATATGTCTCGAGTCTCATATGTATTCATTAAATCGTAAAATGTCGGTAGATTGATTATCCTCTGTAATTGCATTCTCTGAACTGTTCTCATAGCTCTTGATCTCGTTAGACTTCTGATTCAACTAATTCAAATTTATAACGTGTAAGTGTGAGGGACAAATCACCCGAACGATCAACCTTGTCTTGTTAAATTATTTTTTTTCAATTGTTTTATTTTGAACCATTCTTTGTAAGACTATAACACGTTGTAGTGTCATGCACGTCAATTATTATACCAATTGATCTACAAAAACTGATAATATTTTATTGAAAGAATTATTATCGTATCGAATCCATATATATGTTAAATATGTACATGAATATTTAAATTGTGAAAAAATAATAATAATAACTGGTCAAAGTGTCCAGCAGATCAGCATGAAACATAATTTAGTGAAAATGGGATTCAGTGATTCATGCAACATAATAATAGACCTTTTCGATTTAAGAAACTATTCAAAACAAAAACAAAATCAGTCCCTTCCACACAAAATGGGAACTTTGATGCTTATTTAATTTAATTAACTTTGTTAATTGCAATCAAATTATATGTTAATTAAATAATAGATAGAGATCTCCGTATGCATGGTACACCGTACACATCCACTTATGATTGACTGATTGAACGTTTATCCTTTCGTATTTGTAATGAGGTTTCGAATCTTACCTTACTCATATAAAAAAGTACATACATATACGTGTAGATCGAATCTTTGAAAACAATTTATATTATATAAGTAGCATAGGAGTTGCTTTGTCATCTTAGGACCCATACAAAAACATCTAGAAGATATTGTTTTTAAAACAAGAAGCACATGGTAGGTTTTGTCTCAACTCTTAACTCTTGAATGCTTCTATATAATTAACTTTTTCAAAAGTAGCTTTGATTGATTACAATTTTAACTTTTAAGTAATTCTTCTCATGTTGAAAGGCCACATAATTAGGAATTCATAAGTACATTTGCTAAATCATGAAACTGAACCAAAACCATTACAATTATTGACTGCTAATAATTTTCAAAGAGGTTTAGTTTGCTCGTTCACATAAGATACTTATCTGGACTTAAAATGGTCCCTGCCTCTTTTTATCAAAACCAGTAAAAAACGGTGTCCAACTAATCAAGCACACAACACAAACAAATAATAAATTAAAAAAATTATAATAAAAAGATATGGTTGTTGTCTATAAAGAGAGAAATATATTAGTATATTATAGATCATATATATTAACTTTAACATTTATTATTATTAATTTAAATGTGTAATTATTATAATAAATCAAATGGAGAGTGAATCTTTTTGAGTGCTAGCTGTTCTTGTTTGCCACATAAATTGAAGAGACCACGTGAACAAGACACAACTTTGCATGTTTAACGATGTGAGAAGCCAAAAAAAAAAATTCTAGTATTTTATTTTTTGGTTTTGTAAATGAAAAGAATTCGTGAAACCTTTAATAATTTATAATCATTTATCAATTTGCTATATATATATATATATATATATATATATATATATATATATATATGGTCCCTGGTCAGTGCGTACCGATAGAAATATATGAGGGCATTGAATGTGAACCACTCATTTATAGAGGAGTTTTGATAAAGGCATACACATCAATTCAAAGCATATAAAATGAGTGGATCACATTCAATGTCCTTATAAATTTCTATCCGTGCGTATTTATGTGAAAATTCCCGTATATATATACATATATTTTGTTAGTTTTAAAGCATCCATTATCATAAATATAAATTTTTATTATAAGAAAAATAAGGTGGTATTCAGTATTCAATATACATAATACATGTAGATGATTCATAATTATTTAAATTAAATGAAATAATAAAAAGAATGCAACAATTCATAAGTGCTTATAAAACTTCCATTTCACTAATCTAAGTACGACCCTTTTAAAAAATTCTCAAATTTTATTCATATATAAATTTTATTGAACATGTCATCTATAAAAAAAATTCAGATCAAAATTCATAAAAATGAATGTGATTTCATAAATCCTTACCAAAATTAAAATAAGAGATCCCTTATAAGAGAACCACACTATAATATTTATATATATATATATATATTATAGCTTTGGATTAAGTAGGTTTATAATACAAATTCGAAGGGTTTTCTCTATTAAAATTTGAAACTACGACATCATTCTTAGTATGTTATAGGGAGGTTTGTACAAATTCGAAACTTGAGAGATGTATTCAGAAATAAGATTAGAACTCAGGGTAGGAATTTGGGATTCTCCAACCTCTAAATGGGTTAATTAATCGACAATTTAGAACATGGTGAAGTCAGCTCATGAGTCATGCCATCCTAATAGAAGGGGTCCACACAAGCACACATCATACATTCTCATCATCGCCATCAAAATCAGATGTCCACGTCATTATTCAACCATTTTTAGCGTCTCTTGTGATTCGGATGCATGCCACGTTGCAGCAGTTACAGGCTCTATCCTAGGATCGATTGTAGAGGATAACACAAACACGAGAATGGTAAAATTGGATTAAAACTTAAATCATTGCAAAAAGGTTCACCGGTCGGATCAGTAACTTATCAAATCCGTTGAGATTAAACACTATATTTGAGATTTTGATATTTATATATATCGAACCCGGAAGATAACTAAGATAAGATATATGAAATATTGTAATTTTTTAAATATCATCTTTTTTTTCTTTTTTTTTTTACATTTTTATTAGATAAACGGATAACTGACATGATAAATGAATCTAAATAAGCAATTTATTGTTTTATTTTGATTGAAATTCTCACTTGTTTTTTATTGAAAATATTTTTAATTTTTAAGCACAGGCATATGAAATGTATCAATTTGAATTGAAATGTGTGGCAGGTGAGAAAATATAATAATTAATTAATGTATATTTAGTATATCAATATAAAACAATCGTTACCTCACTTGAAATTCAAAAAGTCAAATATAAAAATTCTAGCATTACTATTAATCTTAACTACAACATCATTTATTTCATCATCAATTATATATACGACATAAATTTTTGAAAAAATCAAATAGTTGAAGAATGTTTATCGAAGAAATATATGTGAAAACGAATTGCGGGGTTCTTCACGACTTCTAGAGAGAAATGGGCAAGTTGCCAAGTTTCAATTCACATTGAGATTCCAATTTACAAGTATAAGAATTGTAGATAAAGACATTACATCAAAATGCATGATGCATTGTTTAGAATTTGAATAGAAATATAGAATATATGTTATTCATGTACTATATAGTCATGCTTACATTATCAAAAACGGTTGACTATATACATAGACCAAGACTAAACTATTCTTAAATTCTTCCAAATTTCTTCGACTTTTCTTCAGATTACATTCACACATTTATGTGTGTAATCTAAACTTATCTTGAAACGTCATGTTGTTATTCATTATCTCACAAACTAGACTTCAAAATTTAGGAGGATTGGAAATCTTAAAAATAAATAAATAAATTACACGCATAATTTGATTTAATTTTAGTTCATATTAGAAATTTAGAATCGTAATAAACTAATTAATCATGACATTTGTTGTGATAAGATCATTTAAAAGTCTATCAATTAGTCATGGTTAGTCTAATATATACTAAGATTTTATTGCATAGTCAAACTTACTTAAAGTAATGACCTTCAATTAGTCAAGGCAGTATCAGGTGCAATTTAAGGACTACATTTTTGACTTCAAAGTTCAGGAAAATTTTACGGATTTTAGGCAAAAGAAAAAGATATTATCAAATATACAAATTATGAGTGAGTCTCTTATAAGATATCTCTTATTTTAATTTCGGTAACGATTATCATAAAATCACATTGATTTAAATGAATTTTGATCTGAATTTTTTTGTGGATGATAATTTCATCAAAATCTACCTACAAATAAAATTTGAGATTTTTTCAAATACTAAAACTATTTTTTTTTAATTTCCTATATTTCGTCAACTTTTCCGATATCTTCATATTTTAAATAATCAGGATAAATAGTTACAGTGCATGAAAAATTTTCAAACTTTATTCATAAGTAGATTTCAATGAACTTATCATCCACAAAAATATTCATATCAAAATTCATTTAAATCGATATGATTTTATGGTGATCCTTACTAAAATTAAAATAAAGGATCTCTTATGAGAAACTCACTCTACAAATTATTATTATTATTTTTTTAAAATAAAAAAGAGTAATTTCAATAGTCTTTATATTTTATGAAATTTAAAATCTATGTTTTAAAATTTATAAACTTTATCATATGGGATCTATTATGTAACGTTTATATCTTAACAACGTTGGTGTTTTGACATTTTTATCATTTTATGTAAATCTACACGTGAAAGGTGGTGGATTTCTAAAAGGAAAATCGAACGAAAATTCATAAAATAGTTTGTGTTCATGAACATTTTTTTCTGTTGCGCATGCAGCCGGAAAATTAAACAAAAACCAACAAAACTTTTTGGAATAAAAACAATTATTAAGTTGTTTCTCACCAACCCACTTTGGCCTTTTGTTGTGTTTACGTATATCAAGAGATTTACATAATTACATTACTATAAATTTACTCATCACTAGATAAGCATGTCCATAAAGCTTCAAATAATTAGTGGTAATTTATGTATGAATGAGAGTTTTGAAATTTCAAAATCTTTGAATTTTTGATAGTAAATAGTGAGAAAATCTTGAATGTAACCGATGCAATTATATATTATTCAACAATATCATATCCTGTATAGTATAATTGTATTAATAGTTTAATACTTAGGGGCAGCAAGATTCATAAATTTATTTTTGAAGGAACTGAAAATTAAAGGCAAATGTGTATTTTTTTTTATTTTTGTAAAACATTAACAATTGTTTTTGAGGGACGGGGACATAGTCCGTACATACCATCTCCCTCGTGAATAATCAATCAAATATATATTTTTTTACATGATATTGATTTCATCGTCGAGTTCATGCAATGATACGGTTTACTAAAGATTTTATTCCGTAAATACTAAGATTTTACGGTCAATTGTAATGGATGAAACCCTTTCCTTCAACCAATGTGATTAAATCAATTAAACAAGTTTTTTATATCACATGATATGATTATTTTATTGTCGAGTGCATACAATGTCCGAGATTCACTGAATATTAATTTTTTTGTAAATACTAGGATTTTTACAGATTTTAGGCAAAAGAAAAAGATATTATCAAATATACAAATTATGAGTGAGTCTCTTATAAATGATCTCTTATTTTAATTTCGGTAACGATTGTCATAAAATCAGGTTGATTTAAATTAATTTTGATCTGAATTTTTTTGTAGATGATAATTTCATCGAAATCTACCTACAAATAAAATTTGAGATTTTTTCAAATACTAAAACTATTTTTTTTTAATTTCCTATATTTCATCAATTTTTCCGATATCTTCATATTTTAAATAATCGGTATAAATAGGTACAGTGCATGAAAAATTTTCAAACTTTATTTATAAGTAGATTTCAATGAACTTATCATCCACAAAAATATTCATATCAAAATTCATTTAAATCGATATGATTTTATGGTGATCCTTACTAAAATTAAAATAAAGGATCTCTTAGGAGAAAATCACTCTACAAATTATTATTATTATTATTATTTAAAATAAAAAAGTAATTTCAATAGTCTTTAAATTTCATGAAATTTAAAATCTATGTTTTAAAATTTATAAACTTCATCATATGGGATCTATTGTGTAACGTTTATGTCTTAACAACGTTGGTGTTTTGATATTTTTATCATTTTATGTATATCTACACGTGAAAGGTGGTGGATTTCTAAAAGGAAAATCGAACGAAAATTCATAAAATAGTTTGTGTTCATGAACATTTTTTTCTGTTGCGCATGCAGCCGGAAAATTAAACAAAAACCAACAAAACTTTTTGGAATAAAAACAATTATTAAGTTGGTTCTCACCAACCCACTTTGGCATTTTGTTGTGTTTACGTATATCAAGAGATTTACTGAATTTACATAATTACGTTACTATAAATTTACTCATCACTAGATAAGCATGTCCATAAAGCTTCAAATAATTAGCGGTAATTTCTGTATGAATGAGAGTTTTGAAATTTCAAAATCTTTGAATTTTTGATAGTAAATAGTGAGAAAATCTTGAATGTAGCCGATGCAATTATATATTATTCAACAATATCATAGTATAATTGTATTAATAGTTTAATACTTAGGGGCAGCAAGATTCATAAATTTATTTTTGAAGGAACTGAAAATTAAAGGCAAATATGTATTTTTTATCTATTTATTATAAAACATTAACAATTGTTTTTGAGGGAAGGGGACATAGTCCGTACATACCATCTCCCTCGTGAATAATCAATCAAATATTTTTTTTTTACATGATATTGATTTTATCGTCGAGTTCATGCAATGATACGGTTTATTAAAGATTTTATTCCGTAAATACCAAGATTTTATGGTCAATTGTAATGGATGAAACCCTTTCCTTCAACCAATGTGATTAAATCAATCAAATAAGTTTTTTATATCACATGATATGATTATTTTATTGTCGAGTGCAT
This sequence comes from Dipteronia sinensis, assembly GCA_033220585.1. NCBI lineage: Eukaryota > Viridiplantae > Streptophyta > Magnoliopsida > Sapindales > Sapindaceae > Dipteronia > Dipteronia sinensis. Next base: position 77,897,232 of record CM065637.1, on the reverse strand, counting down.
ACAATGTCCGAGATTCACTGAATATTAATTTTTTTGTAAATACTAGGATTTTATGGTCGATTACTCGATTGTAACAGATGAAATTATGTTCATTTTCCCGTATTGTTCTCGTTTTTTTTAATTCAATAATTCTTGATTAATTAATATCATAAGATAGTTTTTTATTATTTGCTAATGCTACGTTTAGTTTTTCAGAATTTTGTGAATCCCTCCATAAAAATAAATAATATATAATTATATGGTTGCTTATTTAGAACATCCTTGGTTTTTAATTAATTTTGAGAGTAAACAAATGAATATATTTTTTAATCTTTTTTTATTACTATGGTTAAATTTGAATAAATTCATACTCTATTCTAGATATACAAATGCCTATTTCGGTGAAATTTAATTACTCTATATAGGGCTTATCACTTATTGATAACTAGGATACTATATTTTAAGGACATTTGAAAATATTAAAAAGATTGATTGAATAATCCCCAATATGATGATAAAAATCAATAACTAGTAAAAAGTAAATGTGGTGAAAATAGAAAAATAATGGAATAATGAAGTAAAAAGTGGAGAAAAAAATATTGTGTTGATTTTATCCGAAAAATGTAAATTCAACTATAGTTTTTATTTGTACCTTTTTTTTCATAATTTGGAAAGGAATAAAAGAATAAAAGATGGAAAAAAAAAAGAAAAAAGAATCAGTCATAGGACAAGAAGAAATGGATAAGGAGAATAAATTGATAGTTTCATTTTTATGATTACATTTGACCACTATTCCTCAAGAATATTTTTTGGTCACTTTTTTTTTCTTCCGATATATGTATTTACAATAATTTATAGTTTTGATATTAAAAAAATAATAACGGATCACATAATAAATAGTAAGAAAAAAATTGTATAAAGAAACAAAAATATCAAAATTTTTGATAGAATTATTCAGTTATTTGATTATTGAATCAAATAACTCAACAATAGCTCATGATTTGATTTGTAATTTCATTGATATTTAAATTATTGTGACAATTTTAGTTTGAATTAGAGGTGTGCAGAATCTAATCCAATCAAATCCAATAGGATCTATTAGACCCAATCCAATCCAATGGATTAGATCGGATTTGAGGATATAATTGGATCCTAAATTTTAAAATCCATTTGATCGGATCAAATATTGGATTTCTATATGAAAATTCGTCAAAATATAAGTTGTAATTTATATTAGGTCAATCTATTTTGTTTTAAACATATGTACATTAAGCAAATTTTCAGAGCTATTGTATTTTGTTATTTTAATTGACAAGTGATTATATTTTTATTTCAAAATCTTGGATGACTTTATTATATTTGTATTTGTAATTTATGTTTAATGTTTATAATTTATTAGACTTTTTGAACTTTAAAGTGTACAATTATGTCTTACTTTTATGTTAATTATTAGTTTGTTAATGTTATTTACGGTATGAATTAATTATTTAAATTTGTTAATTTTGTAAATATTTTAGTTTTTATATATTAAGAAGTGTTTCATATGAATTCAATCCATCGGATCGGATCTAATCTGATTTCACTATAAAATTATATCAGATGTGATTGTAATTTCTTTGATCGGATCAGATCGGATCTTGGATAATAGCAAATTCAATGGACTGAATTGTCAAAAGAAAAAAAGAACTCATGTTCATGGAAGAATAAAAACAAAAAGGTTTCAAGTAAAAAAAAAAGGGTACATTCTGTTCGTACAATAATAAGATACGTTATTTATGTGGTAGTCTTGTAGATTTATGATACATATAAATGTTTTATGTTGCCATTCTACTTTTTCAATAAAAAACGATATAATGATATATAATATTTCTCTGCACTATTTTTCTTAAATAATTTGGACCTTGACAATTGAATTAATTTTATATTATTTAACGTACATTATCGGGCACTTCTTACATGTTTTATATCATCATTAATGTTGATTTTGTCTATAATAAAAGTAGCATATATATATTGACTATTTGTCACCATGTTATTACCAAAAAATGAGAGATCTTTGATTTATCATTTTTAACTTTAAAAGAAAAAATCACGGACCAGACCTTTCTTGATGAAATACTAGTGATACCACAACACCGACCTTTCTAGATGAAATACTATTGAAACTGATTGCCAACATTTCTAAATGAAATACTACTAAAACTGTAGCTCTGAAACCTTTCTATATGAAATACTACTAAAATCGTGGCATCGACCTTTATAGATGAAATACTACTGAAACCATATCATTGACCATTTTAGATGAAATATTATTGAAACCGCGATACCACATCTGTTGAAACCCGTCTAAATGAAATACTGTTGAAATCGCAATACCATATTTGCCTAAACCTGTCTAGATGAATCCTACGTGCGCACACATATTTTGGTTTACTTTTAATATTATTATTTTGTTACCATTTAAATTTAGATTATATATTTATAAATATTATAGATACTATATCTTAAAAAAAAAAAAACTAGATACAGTACCATATAAACCCCATATGTACAAAATACATACAGTAATATTATAACATACTATACAAGGAACAAACCAGCTCTCATATATATCAATTCCCAAAACTACAAAGATTTCCATATTTTCATCTCCAAATACTATATTTCCATAAATGGAGGACTAAACTACAAGAACAATTTATTTATTTTTGAAAAATTGCTCTGTTTTATTATGTCCAAGTCTGGCAAATAAATAATGAGTACCGGTCGTGTTATAAAAGCAAAAATAATAAAAATTAAATTATAAAAAAAAAGTGGATAAAAATGGAAAATCCGCTGTTGGGGAAGTATTGTAGAGCCCATAGTTTTTGGCTGGAAATGGCCCCTGGTTTTTCACTCTCTCTCTATCTTTCAAAGGAAAAACCAACTCTGTTTCCCTTTCAGCTTTTCACTCTAACAACAACAACAACATCAAACCCTCCCTTTTATATATTTCTTTCAACTTCAATCCTCCTGCTCATTCTTCTTCTTCTTCATCAGAGATGCATAGTTTCACATCTCTGTAACTGTTCTGCTCTGTTTTATTTTTATTTGTTTTTTAAAACAAAAACAAGGAAACACAGTGGTTCCTGTTTCTCTGTTGACCTTTTTTCTCTATCTCCTCCTTTGTTTTTCTCTGTTTTTAATGGTGGGTTGATAAAGTTTGAGTTTTTTTGGTCTCCCAGTTCGTTTTTTGATGTTTTTTTTAGAGTTTGACGTGATACCCATGTCGAGTTAGCTGTCCTTTTTGTGTGTGTGTGTGGTTGTTACTTGTTACTCTGTTTTGAGAAATTTTTTGATACATTTTTGCATTGGAATTCTGCATTTTTGGGGAAGTGAATGGGGATTGAGACGATTTTGACTGATTTGAAAGGGAAAGAATTGAGTGAATTGCCCAACGAAACGAACGCTGTCTCGAATTCGACTCCTTCGAATCCGAATTCGAATACAAATAGGACTAACAAGTCGAGGAAGAACCGACGGCGACAGAAGAAGATGTTGCCTGTTCAGAGGATGTATGATACTTGCAAAGACGTGTTTGCCTCCGGCGGGCCCGGTATTGTTCCCTCCGCCGAGAAAATCGAACAGCTACGTGCTGTTTTGGGTACGTTGTTGGTTGCCTTATACGTTTATTGTGTCTGTTTATGAGTGATTCAAGTGGGGTTGGTTTGTTTTTTGGTGTATGTGTCTGTGTCTCAGAATTTGGAAACTTTTCTACTTGGACTTGCTTTCATGAAAGTTCTTATTGGTTTTTGTTAACATTTTGATTAAAGTTTGAGTTTTTACTTGGCTATTGTTTGAATGATCATGTAAGTGTATATGAACGTGTCTTCATTTTGTTATTTTTTGTCTGTTATCTGATTATTGTTCTCTATTCTCTATTCTCATGGTGTTGTACTTGTTCAGAAACTGCCACAATTCACTTTCTAGTATTGCAGTGTCCTTTGACATTTATATTTTATTGCCTCTGTGTTGTGGGGATGCGTGCCATGTTATTTTATAATGTTTGTAGTCCTTCTACACACATGGTGGCCGGTGCATGCATTTTTTGTTTCTGTTTGCAGTACATGTACATGCACATATATGCTAGTGCTTGGTGTTTGTTTTGACAAAGCTTTGCAATGAAAAATGCATAGTGAGTACCATTAGACATTGGCATTGTTCATTTGTGTTCACTGTATAGTTTGATCAGACATGTATTTTGCAATGAATGCTCAAGTAAAATTGATTAAAAAACTATGATACAATATGAGGTATCAATACAGATAACTTTCACTTTTAATCATCATCAATGTTGTGTAATTTAGCCGCCTTTTTTTATACCATATGATGTGATATTATCCAGCTCAATACTATGGATGATTTTTATAATTTTGAGAGTTCATGACATTCATGCCGAGCTTGGTACATGGACAATGTTGGCTTGAACTATATATCTTTTTGTTGATTTTGGTTCATCTGCTGTATATGTTCTCCTGTGTCTTGTTTTTGATGCTTATGAGGCTGGTTGCTCTTGTTTAGATGACATCCAACCGGAGGATGTTGGTCTGAGACCAGAGATGCCATATTTCCGCTTGACAACAGCTAGACGAACTCCTGCGATAACATATTTGCACCTCTATGGTTGTGACGAATTCTCGGTATGTAATCTTCTTTGAGGTCCTTACGGGGCATGTAATGGATGAGTGAGAATCAATGAAATGGAGGGAACTATCGTATTCTTTTTTGGGTACTAATGTTTCTAATTTACAGATTGGGATCTTCTGTTTGCCACCATCTGGTGTCATTCCTCTTCATAATCACCCTGGAATGACGGTCTTCAGTAAGCTTCTCTTCGGGACCATGCACATCAAATCGTACGATTGGGTGGTGGATACCCCTGGCAACATAGCTGCTGTTGAGAATCCCTCGGAAAGTAAGCATTTTCGCAACCTAAACTATCTCTCCATTCCTCAATTAAACAGAGATTTGCACATTTGGTTTGTTCTATACACGGAGAGACTTCATATTGTAATGTTTAAGATCATCTATTCCTACAAATATTAGTATTTGGAGATTGAACAAAGAGTAGATGGAAAAACTTGTCAAATAAGGATAATATTAATCATCAGTTTTGGATATTACTGAAAATCGTACACATAAATACAATTCCTGTTGTGTACTCTATTGTTCTTAATCTGGTTTCAAGTAGTTTCTTGGATAATGATGCCAAATAATGGTTACACATCAAAATTAAATCCCATGAATTGATAATTAATATACCTTGTTGACAATGGCACATTTTGGTGCTTTTCACTGTCATGTTTTTAACATCTATTTCCATGGCAACTTCTGCTGGATGGATTGATAATCCTTTAATTTCGACAACCTATATCCGTTCATCTGTATTTTGTGTTCCTGCTATACAGAAATAATCTGATAATTGATAGCACTGTCTTCCCTTACTGTAATTAATCAGAAAGCAACACTAACACAACGTTTTTCTTACTGCAGCGCAGCATCCTGAAGTGCGGTTGGCAAAGGTTAAGGTCGATTCTGATATGACAGCGCCTTGCAACACCTCCATCCTTTATCCCGCTGATGGAGGCAACATGCATTGCTTCACAGCCGTGACAGCTTGTGCGGTGCTAGATGTGCTTGGCCCTCCATACTCCGATCCTGACGGGCGACATTGCACGTACTATCTTGACTTCCCATTTACTAGATTCTCAGGTACTACTATATTCTTCCTTCAAAACTTGATTATATCTATCTTTGGTTTACAAGAACCAAAATCTTGATCATTTGATTCGGTCTAAAAATTCCAGTCGATGGGGTAACAATCCCGGAAGAGGAGCGAGAAGGGTATGCATGGCTTCAAGAAAGGGAGAACCCAAGAGAGATAGCTGTAGTTGGAGATATCTACAGAGGTCCAAAGATAGTGGAGAATTGAACCAGTCTCATCAAGTTCCATGTTCTGTTAAGCTCTACAACTTCTGCCAGTGTCATTTTCTTATTGTGTTTGGTTTATCTTTCTGTTTCTTTCTCTCGTGAGTCATCAAGCACCTAGTGCCGGTGCTTTAGCTTTTCATTCTACAGTTTCTGTACATAAAAGGCAAACAAAAAGAAAAAAAAAAAGAAAGAAAAAAGAGACGGTCTTCTAATTGCATCGGAAGAGGTTTGTAGCTCAATGGACAAATGTTAAAAGTTACCTTTTTTGATATCATCATCATCTTCACTCTTGTCGTTTTCTCTCTTTGACATGGATGATGACTACTCATGAGTCTCATGACTGATTCATAAAAAAGCAGAACACAAAATTGTGTCATTCTTGATTCAAAAACTAATAAACATGTCTGTTATTTATCACTTATCAGCTAGGCTGGTGAATGAGAACTGTACCTATTTAATTCTACTTATCGTTGTTTGGTAATTTTGGGACAGACAAACTTTTGAACACAACTTTCCTACTTGGGATGTGTTTTGTTTTCTTTTGTTTGCCACGGACAGAAACATAACTGTTGAGCTGTCTTTGGAGCTGTACTTGAAATCAATCCCATGTTTGTACTGATGATTATCCAAACCCAATGAACAGATGATTGTCTCCCATGTATGTCATTGTCCCTCTACTGCATTTGCTTTTGTGTGTGTAAGTGTATTTGTATCATCGAGTTGTGTTCAAGTGAGATGGGTTCTGCTTTTTGCCTTTCTCTTTATATCAAGCATTCCATGTTGGTCCATTTGTAGGTATCTCATGACAACTCCGTGTCTGTCTCTTTTATCAGTTCCTAGTTCCAACTCAGAGAAAATATTTCGAAAACAACTTGTTACATCGGTGCCAATTAGGATCTGTACGAAATTTCGAAAACAACTAGTTACATCGGTGTTAATCGGTGTCCTTTTCGAAAACAACCAGTTATATCGGTGTTAATCGGTGTCCTTTACAGAAAAAAAAAACATGTATGCAAACAACCCGTCACATCATTATTACGAAAACTTGCATTAGACTTTTAACAAGAAACTAGCCGGCAATATCAAGGAGGCAAACAAATCAAACACGTTGTGACATGTGCCAGCTTTGATAAACGAAAACAGATAGAACAGTCCATGATACAATGCAACAATGCTTCTCTTATTTATACATGCAACTTGAAAGAAGACTCTCAAGTCTCTCTCTATCAATCTATCCATTCATGGCTGCTATTTGGTTCTTCTCTTTGTTGTTCCTTTCTTTTTTCTACAATTCTTGTACTGCAGAGCTTATAACAGGTCTTCCAGGACAACCAGCCAATGTTGCTTTCAAGCAACACTCAGGGTACATTGTAACAGATGCTCAACATGGTAGAGCTCTGTTTTATTACTTTGTTGAAGCTGATTCTCCCAACCCGCTTTCGCTTCCTTTGACCTTGTGGCTCAATGGAGGTTTGTAATTTATATTCGGAATCAATGTATGTTTACATATCTTGTCTTTCTCCTATCAGACATTCTGATTTTAATTTCATCCGAACTTGGGTCGCGTAATGTTGAATAGGTCCAGGATGTTCTTCACTTGGTTTTGGTGCATTCATGGAACATGGTCCATTTCAACCTGGGCAAAATGGACTCCTGCTCAAGAATAAATATTCATGGAACTTGGGTGAGATTGCACTTTCATTTCTAATACAAGTTTAATGTTTATTAAAAATAACTTCAATTCTGTTGAACCCGTTATCGATAGTCTGTTAATATCGGAGTGTTGGGCAGCTTCGAATATGTTATACGTCGAGTCACCGATTGGAGTTGGATATTCATACTCAAACACAAGCTCAGATTACATCCTATGGAATGATACCACGACTGGTAATGCCTTTTCATTTCGTTTTTGTTAAATTAACATGGTATCAGAGCTTGCCAGTGTTTTTCAGGTTTCAGTGGTTATTAACAAGGTTATTATATGATGTTGCGTGCAGCCGAGGATAATTTGAGATTCATTGTGAAGTGGTTGGAAGAATTTCCACAATACAAGGACTCTGATTTCTTTCTAACTGGAGAGAGCTATGCAGGCCACTATGTTCCACAGCTTGCAAGCTTGTTAATGGAGTACAACAAGCTGCCTAACATAACACCAATCAACCTCAAAGCCATTGCTGTAAATAATAAAATTAAATTAGGCTTATATTTTGATCAATTTTAGAAAGTTTCTTTCAATTGATCACTTTTTGTTTCTTAATTTTAATTTTTGCAGCTTGGGAATCCACTTCTAGACCTGGACATCAGTGTATTGTCCGGAGAATACTTGTGGGCACACGGGGCCATATCGGATGAGACGCTGTGGTTGGAGAAGACGGTGTGCAACACTTCCAAGTACCTCCGGGAATACGTTCACGATCAATGGTCTCAGGGATGCAATGATGTATTCAACAGAGTGGATGATGAAATTGGTTATGACATTGATCGCAACGATCTGCTCTTGCCCGTGTGCACATTGTCATCAAGCTCTACGCAGCAGTTCAAGCCCAAGGGATTGCATGGGAAGATACATGCAAAGGTATGCAAATATATACATCATACATGCGATCAATTAACAATTCTCTAGTCAAGTCGTTCATAAAATAAAATTTTAGGACCGTACGTAGGTACAATGTTTAGTCTATGCATTTAACTATATGATTATTTATGAATGTATACGATAAATTTCATATGCATAGTTAAATGTTGTTGTTGGTGAGTGCACATATATAACCATGATATAATCAGATGGCTAGGAGGGCAGCTGCTGCTGGTGATCCATGCCTTGGAGACAGGATATTTACTTATCTGAACAACCCCCAAGTTCAAAAAGCACTTCATGCCAACACCACTCACCTTCCTTTTCACTGGGATTTCTGTCTAGGGTCTCTCTCAAACACACTTTACATTACTTACAGTAATAATTCTCTAGTCAGATCGATCGGTCTTGAAAAATAATTTCAGGACCAAAGTTAACACAATGTTATGTAACTAAACGTTTAATTTTTTGCAGGCCACTTGTTTATCAAGAAGATAATTTGGATATGAACATCATACCTGTCATCTCAAACCTTATAATGGAAGGCATCCCCATCCTGCTTTTCAGGTTCTGATCAACACTCTCATATACAATTTTCACATTTCTGCTGGTAATTTCTTTTTGTTAAAAATGTAATTATCAAAGTAATTAAGATAAATTGTGTTCTTGTTCAAATTATATAAAAAACAGTGGAGACCAAGATACAAAAATCCCTCTCACTCAAACAAGGACAATTGCTGAAAATATAGCTAAGGAGTTGAAGCTGATCCCTTTCACAACATATTCTCCTTGGTATAACAAGAAACAGGTATCGAATCGAATCAAATTTATGTCTCAGAAATTGATTCAACAGATCGATGGACCTTCACATGATTAATTCTTGTACACTGTTATATATATTTCAGGTGGGAGGATGGTCAGAGTCTTTTGGTGCATTGAGAGACGGCAAAAACGTTACATATTTGATGTATGCAACGGTCAGAGGAGCAGCCCATGAGGTCCCCTTCACATCTCCCTCACAGGCCCTCACTTTGTTCACATCATTCCTTGCAGGAGCTCCTCGTCCTAAACCTAATCACCATTGATTGATTTATATGTTAATTATGCTTTTCGCCAATCTTGTTGAAGGAGGATTAAATATTGGCGGATTCCGGCAGTTTTGTATCCTGATCAATGAATTTCAATAATAAGGCAGCTTTTGTATCGAATTCTAAACTATGAGGAGGTCTTCATCTGAGTTTCCATATTAATATGAATGATCAAAGTATATGATATTACTTGGGTTACATAATTTTAAATTATACATGTAACAAATTTCTTTAGTTGAATTTGGAGAAATATTACTCTCATAGTTAAACATATCGATAAGGATCTATCAAAAAAAAAAAAAAAACATATCGATAAGGAACCTCAATTGACATTAAAAAAGAAGAGGGAATTTCATTCAAGTCCCTACTTTTTGGTAAAATGTCACCTATTTAAACGTCTTTAACATATTAATAACCTTAGTCTCTTGTTTTTCTAAAATGCATCATTTTAGTCCTTCCGTTAATCAGCAGTTAGTCAAATATAACATATCCAAGGGTATTTTAGTTTTTGAAGTATTAGAAATAATAATAAAAAAAGATAATTACCATTAATTGAAATTCTAAAACTGATTCAACTTTCAACCCTATCTCTTCTCTCTCCATCTTCAATCAATTACCATTAATTAAAATTTTAAATTGATTGCAATCCTATATCTTCATCTCCAGACTTCAATAAATGTCTCTCTCTCTCTCACTCACTCTCTCTCCATCTTCAATCACTTCAATCACCTATTTATACTTTCATTTTGGTTTTTCGTTTGGCATCTCATTCACCTCTCACAACACCCAGTACTTTGTTGAGCGTTGTGAGGCTTGTCGTGGGTAACGATGATATCGATCTTCAGCACTCGCTGATGAAGATCCGTGGATCTCCATTTTTAACAATGGAGATCTCTGGATGTGTGGCCCTTCTTCCGTCAATATTTTTAATCTGTTAATGAGAGGTCTTGTTGCTAACAATCAAAAAGCAACATCCTTTCTGTTGATTTTAATAGACAAAGTATTGAATTTTTACCTGCAACTTTAGGTTTTGATTGCTTATATTTGACTGTAAGTGTTGTTTTTTCATTTCTCTTTTTTAAATCTGGAAATTTCCAGATTTGGATCATTTTTCTCCTTTTTAAAATATTTTTTTAATCTAATTATTTAATATTTTAATTAAGTTTTTGTTGACGCAAAAACAAAATTCCTATTTTTTTATATTTATTTCATATTTTTTTTAAGAAATTTTTTGTTTGTTTTTAATTTGATTTTTATTTAATATTAAAATATGAAAAATATTTGAAAGAAATTTCTGAAAAGAAAATTGTAATAATGAATTTTTTTTAAGGAACAGATCCTTCTAGAGTGAATTTGTCCTTTATGTGAAAAATGGATGGTTTCAATATGTGAAAAATTATGTGAAAACTTGATGGAGGAAATCACTGCATGATTTTTTTAAAATAATTATTTTTAACTGTTTTTTAATATTTTTCTTTTATCCATTAATTTTTTTTTTCTGTTTTTTAAAAGTGTATTTGTTTTTTAATATTTTTCTATTATACATTTTTTTTCTGTTTTCAAAATTGTAATTGTTTTTTTTAAATATTTTTCTATTATCCATAATTTTTTTAAGATGTTAATAAATTTTATGTATTTTGTAAAAGAATTTATATTAATTTAATTTTATAAACTATTTAAATATTATTTATTAATTTTTGATAGATAAATATTATTTATTTTTGAAATAATCATTTTAATGTTAAAATCTTGGAATTTTTTAATTTTTTGATTTTTGAAAAGTAAAGGTGTAATAACAATGGCAAGGGACTATATTAACAATGACAAATTCATACTTTTACACATATAGTCAAAGTTGACTGTTAGTTTTGGGTTAAAGGACTAGAGTGATGTATTTTGGAAAAATAAGGGACTAAGATTACTAATATGTTAAAAACGTTTTAATATGTGACATTTCAACATAAAGTAGAGACTTTAGTGAAATTACCTCTTAAAAAAATGAATTCAATGACAATATGAGGTTGACCTAATGGTTTATCCCTCACACCTGTATTAAGAGGTCGTGGGTTCGAGTCTACTCCCTCTCCCAAATCCATAAATTTTCTACTTAATTTTGTAAAATTATTTTATATATTTTTTTGAAAGTAAATATTGATGTTTGCTTTACTTGCTTTAAAAAGTCCTTTTTACCCTTATACCTTTAAATCCATGATTAAGTCTAACGGTAGTTAAAGTAGTTAATGGTATCTTTATGTAATTATGAAAAAAGTTCGATCCGACAGTGATACAAGCAAATTGGGGGTGGGGGTATGTTATTGCAATTTGCCCTAAAAAAACCCTAAAATCAGCTCAGCTGGATGAATTAGGCAAAATTGAAACGACGCTGATCATCAGTCCATATTTGCCTCACTGGAGCCATCTCTGTCTTCCTCTTTCGCTCTCTTAGACGCCGAGATAAACTGCCTAAAGAAGTGGTATCACCCATCAATTTTGTTTTGTTTAGTTGTTGTTCCTTCATTTTTCAAGTATCTATGTTGTTGTTAAAATTTCATATACAATGTAATCAACTTGGTTTAGTGAACTATTAAATATATGTAATTCTAATTTAGTGTATAGTTTGATCAATGAAGTAGATATAATTGTGATTGAGTTTGCTAATTTATGTTCTTGTTATAATTCAATGTGTATTGGTATTTATAAGCAATGGAATTGTTAGTTAAGCTTTTATTTTGAATTCTGGATATGTTGTAGTTCAATATAGTTTATCAGTTAATTTATACTTTTTATTAATATTATTCTGTTGACAAATTGATGAATTGAATTTCATTTTATAATAAAGAGTCTCATTGTCTTCCCTTCACTTCACTTCCATTGTTTGCATTTTTATCATGTGTTATTAAGCTTCTCACTTCTGTTTGGATTTTTCTAGGACTAGTTTCTAGTTGGTTTCCATTTTCCAATCAGTTTAGCTTTCATCTTCCTTCAATATGAACTTTTGAGGAATTTGGTTTTGGTGGTTCGTAGTCTATCTCTCTCTTTCGCTCTCACTCGCACAGTATCACTTATCAGAGATGGAATTCGTGGCCCCGAAGGACTTCGTTTGGATGGTCGCCGCCCTACCGAAGTATACATCTCTTTCTCTTTGATTATTCTTACAATATACTATGTATTTTGAATATTTGGTTTCATATTTCTTATTTCGTGTCTATAATCTCAGATGAGGCAACTCCGAGCCGAGATTGGCGTCGTTTCCAAAGCAGATGGGTACTTGAATTTCATATTCTTGTTCTTATTTTTATTGATATGTTACTACTAATAAATCTTAATTTCAATTCCAATAAAGTAGATTAACTTAACTTAACTTGCATTTCAATTATCAGTTCTGCGATGTTTGAGATGGGAAACACCAAAGTCATTGCTGCTGTATATGGCCCTAGAGAGGTACTCTTGTACCATTTTTTTTATGCGAATTTACATTTATTTATAATCATTTATTGATCATTTGTTGTAATGTCTTATTTTTTCAGGTTCAAAAATAAGGGTCAGCAAATTAATGACCACGCACTGGTGACATTTTGAATCAAATTTTTTTATCTTTTTTAATTTGTAATGAGTTGATAGTTTTATTATCTCTCATTATATGTACTTGTATGCATCGTAGGTACGCTGTGAGTACAGCATGGCCAATTTCAGTACTGGCGATCGCGTGAGAAAGCCAAAGAGTGACAGGTTGTCAACTTTTTCTTGTTACTGTTTTTGAAGTTTTTTTTTTCAAAAGTATACTTCTTTGTGGTCTAATGTGTTGAGAGGATCTCAAATGTGCGTACGCAGGATGAAATCTGCTGAAACAGTATGGTGGCATAATTTGTAATTAGTGAAAACCAAAAAAAGTTTAGGAAGATATATTAATTTTTCGGATGCAATGGTTCTAAATCCTTGGATGCATGTGTTTTACTTGATTGTATATTAGTAAGTCAATGTGAAATACATTTGAATAATAGTCTGGTAATATGTGTAATTAAAACATTCATCAAGTGTGAGTTGTAATATTTTTGTCTGGTTTATGCCTAAAACGGTGGTCGGTTTATGCCTAAAACGGTGGTCGATTTACATGCTCGTTGGAATCCTAGAAATACAGGGCTGGTGTGGATGAAGGATTGCTCTTCTGTGTTTGGTTTGGAACTTGTAGTTAGGACCAAATTTTAGAGCTTTCAAAGGTGTAAATGTGATTGGAAACAACAATCCTAGAGAACTTGCATTTTCTGCACAACCTGTTGTATGTTTATTTTATATAGCTAGTTTATACATGAATGTTCTTGTGATCCTCTCAGGCGATCGATAGAGATATCTCTAGTTATTCGCCAGACAATGGAAGCATGCATAATGACACATCTGATGCCTCGTTCTCAGGTTCATCACAAATTCCTGAGAGCCTTTCTAAATGCTTACTAGTTACCTAGTTGGTAGTACTTATTTCTTTTTTTAAACATTTCTTGTGTTGTTACAGATAGATATATTTGTACAAGTTCTGCAAGCAGATGGAGGTAACTCAAATCTCAATTGTAAATCTCTATACTAAATCCGAGATGATAGAAACCCTTTTTACATTATGAATTGATGCTCACCTTGCCATGTCATGGAATGCATTGGTTTTCTGGAATCTAGACCATGATTTTGGTGTATATTTCCTCCCTTTTTCTTTAAATTTTCACACTAATCTTGAATGGAGTACGTTTTGGAAATGTTTTACCTCAGTTTCATCCTACTCTCTCTCTCTCTCTCTCTCTCTCTTGTTCTCTTCACTTTACTGATCACCCTCCTCCATGGTTACGCCAAAAAGAATCAGTCTTGTGGTGGCATGGAAGGCGCTGACTATGTGAACATATTCTGCCCTCTCTATTAAGCAGCAAAAAAAGCCTTAAGCAGCACACATCACTTAGAACTAGCAGTTGCATTTGATATCAACTGGCTGCTTAAAGCATTTTATATCAAAAATTAATCCTCAGAAGTAGTAAAAATTATCTTGCTGATTTGGGAATGTGTTGCCTGCAGGAACTCGATGTGCATGTAATAATGCTGCAACATTAGCCCTTGCAGATGCTGGGATTTCAATGTGTGATCTTGTTACATCTTGTAGTGCCGGATACCTCAATAGCACTCCTCTAGTTGGTAAATTCATTCTTCAGCCGTCCCTTTTTCTTTTAAGCATGTATAGTCTTGTTTGTAGATCATTGTATTGTATGTCATAAATTTTGTACACACGATTTGTCTCGTGGACAGATTTGAATTACATTGAAGACAGTGCTGGAGGCGCTGATGTCACAGTAGGAGTTTCACCTACATTGGACAAAGTTACTCTACTTCAGGTTTTTGTCTGAAATTCTGCTTTATCAATTTTACCTCAAAAGATTTACTTATTTTATGTTTATCCAATGCAGATGGATGCTAAGTTACCGACAAATATTTGAAGATGTCATGCAACTCGCAACCTATTCGGAAGTAAATCCATTTATTCTTATAGCTGTTTGTATTTGGCCGTCTTTACTTTTTGAATTTAGTTTGAATATAGTTAACCATGTTAAAAGCATTTATCTGTCTATTGTTTTGCCAAACGACATGCTTGGTTATATAAATAATGACAGGAATCGTATCAATCCAATTTCTTGGCAGTTGTTAGTAGAAAATACCAAGCAGCTGGAGTATCGTCGAGGTTCATAATTTTGTTAAAACCTTGTATTGAAAGGTTGATGAGCTCTTGGAAAGATATGCTGCATAGACTCCAGAATTGCTTCGGAGAGGGATCTGTGACAAGCTTGGTTGCCTCTTTAGGATTTTTGTTATAGAAAGTCTAGTTGTTTACATATTCCTTAGAACATCAACACAGAATGTAGAATGTGTTACATAGCTTGTGGAAACCAATTGTAAAACTAGAATAGAATATCAGATTTCTGGAGCATTTCTTTCTTTCCTTTTTTCACAGGTTCCTAAGAAAATGAAACTCAAATTACCTGGTTCCGGGTTGGCCTGTCAATCTGGATTTCAGTCAGGAACTTCATACAATTTGTATTACAAAACCAATTTCGGAACCACTTTAATCAACATTTGCATTGACGCGGGGTAACCTATGGTTCTTGGTACGATAAGAAACAGGTATCGAATTGAATTAAGGTCCATAAATTGTATTGATTGAATTGGTTCAACAGATGGATGGATCTTCACACGATTGATTCTTGTACGCTGTTGTATATTGCAGGTGGGAAGATGGAGGATGGTCAGAGTCATTTGGTGCATTGATAGACGGCAAAAACGTTACATATTTGACGTAAGCGATGATCAGGGGAACAGCCCATGAGGTCCCCTTCACAGGCCATCTCTTTGTTCACATCATTTCTGGCAGCGGTTCCTCTTCCTAAACCTCATCACCATTGATTGATTTACATGTTAAAGGAGGATTAAATATAGGCGGATCCATTTGGTTTTATATCCTGATGAATTTCTATAATAAGTGAGTTTTTCTATCGAATTCTGAAATATAACGGGTCTCCCATCTAATAAGTTTCGATATTAATATGATGAATAATTAAGTATATGATATCACATGGGTCTCATCTAAGTTTCGATATTATTTATATAATAAATTTCTATAGTTGAATTTGGAGAAATCTTACTCGCATAGTTAACATATAGATAAGAAACCTCAATTGACATTAAAAAAAATGAATTCAATGCCTAAAATGAAGACCATTGACCCCGGAATAGGGTAACCACAACTTGGCTAAAAAGTCTCTTGTTGAAGCTTTTAATAGAAAGAGACAAAATGATTAATCGAACCTGATAAGATCAATTATTATAACTATGATTCAAAAAATAATAGAGAAGATATCTCTCCAAACTTTGAGATTTTATAGATAGACGTGAGTTTTGAAACTTTTATCACTTGTGTCAATATGAATTATACACCACTAATGTAGGAGAAAATCTTTCATGGATTCGTCTCATATCTGATGTCGGTGAGACGGACCCAGATAAATTGTGCCGATTGTTATGTATAATGTAATAAATTTATTTTCAATTTATATACCAATAATAGTCAGCCATGTGGCATTTTAAAATAAAATTGTATTAAATCACTGATAACTTCTTTTGTTTTCTTTACACCACACCCCGTCATCTCTCTCCTATATATATATTTTTTTGGAGAAAATTTTATGAGATTGTTTTGTTGTCATGTTACCTTGTTCATTGATGATCCTTTCACATATTCTAAAGAGAAAAATTTATTCAAAAGAGTAAACACATTACAAGAACAATTTTTCAAAAACAACATAGCAATTAGCATGAAACAGATCAAAAGCAACGATATATATATATATATATATATATATATAGCAGTTAGTTGAGATCATTCATCAAATTTTTGAGATGTGAAGGTAAAACATAGCTTCGATTGAAAGTTTACGGAAAACAACACAAAGCACATATCTAAATGAATATGACGAGAGATGAAATAGAACCGAAATACAACATGAGGAAGAAGAAGAGGAACAGTGGAGAGTAAAAGATTTTTAATTACTTTGCCATATGTCAGTATATAATTGGAGAAGAAAAACAATAAAGTTTAATTTCAGTGGAATGTCACTTGGCATGTTTTAATTGGATCCGTCTTACCGACTTCAGATATGAGACGGACCTATAGAAGATTTTCTCCCGAACATACACCACTCAATTGAACTACGACTGGATATCCAAATCAATTCAAATTGATGATACAAATTTGAATTAAAGTTGAGGGACAGCCTCAAAAATGAGAAAAAAAAAATGTTGGGGGACACAGATCTATTACTGGGTCCATGTACAATGGGTGGATCTTAATTAATTAAAATATTTCAAGTTCAAACTTCGAGACAACT
Source organism: Dipteronia sinensis (assembly GCA_033220585.1). Lineage (NCBI taxonomy): Eukaryota > Viridiplantae > Streptophyta > Magnoliopsida > Sapindales > Sapindaceae > Dipteronia > Dipteronia sinensis. Next base: position 77,879,710 of record CM065637.1, on the reverse strand, counting down.
GCTAAAGAGGCTTTTATTTATGAATTTTGATGAATTCTAGACTGCTAGAGAGGTTTTTATTTTTGAATTTTCATAAATATATATATATATATTTATTTATCGATTTTAGCAATTGAAAATGGTCTTGTATTATTTTATCATTTAATGTATATTCCAAGTAATAAAAATCAATACAATAAAGTTAAAAATCATCCTAATCCAATTTTATTCCATAATTTATCCAATGAAACATATATATATATATATATATATAAACACACTCACAGTCACACACATTTGAACTATAAGTGAAACCTTGTCTATTAATTATTTAATTATCATTAATTTGGATATGGGTTTTTGGTTCTTGTCTTTGTTGTGCTTTCTCTTTCACTACAACTCCTGTACTACTAGTGCTGAGTTGATAACAGCTCTTCCAGGACAACCCACAAATGTTTCTTTCAAACAACATTCAGGATACATTAATGTCACAGATGCTTACCATGGAAGCACTAGAGCTCTCTTCTATTACTTTGTTGAAGCTCAATCGCCCGACCCGGTTTCGCTTCCCTTGACCTTGTGGCTCAATGGAGGTAATTTGTAATTTATATTCGGGCATCTTGATTTTAATTTCATCCGAACTCTCAGGTCGTTTTAAGACAGTCCTGACATGATGTAAAATGATGATGATGATTCTTTTATATATATGTTGTAATTCCAGGCCCTGGATGTTCTTCACTTGGTTTTGGTGCCTTCATGGAACATGGTCCATTTCAACCTGGACAAAATGGAATTCTTCTCAGGAATAAATATTCATGGAACTTAGGTAAGATCATTGTTTCATTTTTATATAAAATTTCTCTTTGAAAGATTTATGATTTATTGATCGAATTATATATCTGGACAGAATCGAATATGTTATATGTTGAATCCCCAATTGGAGTTGGATTTTCATACTCAAACACAAGCTCAGATTACATCCTCTGGAATGACACCAGGACTGGTATATATATATATATATGCACTGTAAATTTCTTCTTATAATTGAATCTGGTACTTTCTGCCTATCATTTTTTTTTTGTTTTCTGATATATGTTGCAGCTGAGGACAATTTGAGATTTATTGTGAAGTGGTTAGAAGAATTTCCACAGTACAAAGACTCTGATTTCTTTCTAACTGGAGAGAGCTATGCAGGTAATTATGATACTTATTCCACAAAGTTTTATTTTTATATACATATTTTATAATAGAACTTGAAAGATCATTTATATTGTAAAACTTGAAAGTTCTTACAATATATGTTTATTTATTACATATATTTTGAATATGCAGGCCACTATATTCCACAGCTTGCAAGCTTGTTAATGGAGTACAACAAGCAGCCTAACATTATAAGACCCATCAAGCTCAAAGCCATTGCTGTAATTACTAATTGCTTGCAATTTTACCCATTCACAAGTCATATGCATAAATTTCATTGATATCTTATAATGGAAAATAGAGTTTATTTAATTATAGACTGTTGAGGCCAAATTTTGGCCCGTGTAAGTACAAGACCGTTATCCACGAGGTATTATTCACTTTGACTTACTGGACCTTATAGTTTTATCTTTAAAAGGGCTATCGCGGGTTAATGATAGCCTTGCTTATTTATACACGGAGTAGTCTTGAAACCTCTGAAAATGTATTAATTACGTATAGACCTCTCTTAGGATTTTATAAAATTTATAGATCTCGAAAGATCCTTAACCTGTTTAGTGTCAGATTTAAATAGTTTCTATTCCATTTTGCTTCTTTTTGTAGCTTGGGAATCCACTTCTAGACCTAGACATTAGTGTGTTGTCCGGAGAATACTTGTGGTCACATGGAGCAATATCGGATGAAACACTGAGATTGGTGAAGAAAGTGTGCAATGATTCCAAGCATCTCCACGAATTCGTACACAAACAACGGTCTCAGGAATGCAACAATGTGTTCAAACGAGTCTCCGATGAAGTTGGCGATGATATTGATCGGACCGATTTGCTCTCGCCCTTGTGCTTACCGGCAAGCTTTACACAACAATTTAAGGCTATGGGCAAGCATGGGGAGATACATGCAAAGGTATGTGCTTAATTTTGGAACTACAACTTTATAATTATATTTATCATTACAAATTATCATGTAACGAGATCCGTCCTGAACTTATAAAATCAGTTTCGAAGATATGTACGGTTCAAATTTAATTTGTATAGATCATGAACAGATGACTAGGAGGGGAATTCAAGTTGGTGATCCATGTCTTGGAGACAGGATATTGAACTATCTCAACCAGCCCCAAGTTCAAAAAGCACTTCATGCCAACACAACTCATCTTCCTTACAACTGGAATTTCTGTTCAGGGTCATTTTTTTTCTCTCACATATACATATAACCTTGCACATATCATCGATCAACACTATCAGGTATGAGATCCCACACATTTTTTCATATAGGATTCCAAATATTCAATTAATACCGGTGTCTATTGAAATCCTGCACACAAAAAAATGTGTGAGATTTCCTCACCTGATAAATTCTACGCATATCAAATGGTCCATTCTTTTTATAACAAAGAAATCAAATTCGTGTGTATAATTTTGCAGGCCACTTGTGTATCAAGACGATAGCTTTGAAATCAATATCATACCTCTCATCTCAAACCTTATAATACAAGGCATTCCCATCCTGCTTTACAGGTTCTCAATATTCATCTCTCTCAAGTATTCAAACCAAAATTCATTTTGAAATAAGCAAGGAAAACTTACTGGTAAAATGTCAATCAACAACGATTATATATATATATAAATATACGTAAACATGCTGACCCTCCTCACTAGAGAATTAATGACGTACCGAAGGGTTTAATTAACATGATATATGCAATTTTTTTCTTATTCTTGTAAAATCAAAACAGTGGAGACCAAGATACAAAAATCCCTCTCACTCAAACAAGGATAATTGCTAATATTTTGGCCAAGGAGTTGAAGCTGGTGCCCTTCACAACATATGCTAATTGGTATGACAAAAATCAGGTATGTCAAATATTCTGTAGCATATATATCATTTATGTTTAAAATGGATGGAATCTGAATTTCCCAAATTCGTTTTTTCTTATTTCGGGACTAATTAATTTTCTCTCTTTTCGTTGTAACAAAAATGGGAATTATATGTTGCAGGTGGGTGGATGGTCACAGTCATTTGGCAGATTGAGAGACGGCAAAAACATTACATATTTGACGTTTGCAACGGTCAGGGGAGGAGCCCATGAGGTCCCCTTTACATCTCCTTCACAGGCTCTCACATTGTTCAGATCATTTCTTGCAGGATCTCCACTTCCTAGACCTAATTAATCACTGATTTAATTTTATTATTTGTTTGTCAAGAGATATGCTATCAAATACTTAATTATCTATGGCTTTAACTTCATCATGTTAATTTCTTACGACTTTCATATGTGAATGTATCTGAAATTGTTCTTTACAAGTAGAGAAACTTTGCATTGTTGAGTGGCACATGCTCCGACCGGTACCGATGGAGATGTGATATGTGACAAGAAATGTATATGTATCATTAATTTTTTTTTAATATACGTGTGTTAGCCACTTATCACTTCTTTGGTGGCCGGATTCTCTCCCAAAACTCTAGACGCATTTATCAATGCACACTTGCAATTACTTTTGAGTTTGAGTTTCCACAAATACTTTTTAGATAATTATAAGTAGGGGTGTGTGGCGGGATCTAATGGATTTGCCAAAATCCAAAGAAATTGCAATCCGATCCGATCAAATTTCATAGTTAGATCGATCCTATTACAATTTGCTCTGGTCCAATCTGATTGTAAAATACTACAATCCGATCCGATATGGTCCGATGAATCGAATTAATATAAAGTCGTTCTTAATATATAAAAGTTATAATCTGAAATAAACAAAATCAAATAAATTATTTAAACATTACTAATTAATTCAAATAAAATTAACATTAAAAAATACATAACATAACTTGTAAACTTTATATAATTCAAAAAGTTTATAAACATTAAACATCACCTCCAAATTTAAACTTAATAAGCCGTGATGTTGATGAAGAAAAATAGAAGAAAATAAAATGGTGGATTGTTGGCTGTAGAGAAATTGAGAAAGAAAACCCAAAATAGTAACATTAGAAATTGAATTTGGGTTAGGCCTTTACAGATATTCAGAGAATCAAATTGAATTTTGATTGGGCCTTTACATTAGAAAGTAGTGGATAAAATAAATTGTCCAATATAAAAATAAGGTCTAATCTTTTAGGTGAATTGACCGATTCGGCGGATTTCCAAACTGAAATCCAAGATCAGATCAAATCCAATTCACTCCAATAGATTTTAGAATTTAGGATCCAATCAAATCCAATCATCTCCCTGAATCTGATCTAATCCAATGGATTAGATCCAATTTAATGGATCGTATTGGATTTAATTGGATCTTGCACACCCCTAATTATAAGCACCGAGCTATCAAATGCTACTCTCTAAATTAAAAAGCCTTTTTTTTTTCAATCTCGAAAAGTGCTTTGATGATCTATTTTCTCCAAAATACATTACAAGATAAATATTTATATAATTACATCTTTAATTAGCTATTTGAAGACGCCAAAACACCACTGCGTATTGCCTAATCAATACAGTAAACCCAATATAATATTATCAATACAGTAAACCCAATATAATATTATCTGAATATATGACATGGTTGTTGGACTTTCTGCAAGCTCTACAAATTTATATGGATATTGGATGATATCAGTTGGATTATATAATTAAACTTAACTAATTACTAGAATTAAGTTTTCTATAGTTGACTAATTAAGCTTATATTTTGTTTCATTAGTATATAGGCTGCTTGTAATTAATTCTTGATTATCCTCTGTCTTCTTTGTCTTCTCTTTGTTTCAAAGATTATATGTTTATATATAAGACCATAATTGTCTTATTTTATATAGAAAATTAAACCGTGACGCTACCGACCATTTATGCCTTTATCAAATTAATAACCTTAAGAATATGAAATTGGGTTAAAATTGTTAAATAGAAAACACCATTACTTTAGACAGAACCTGCTGATGTCCATATCTTATACGTCACAACTTTCGTATTACAATTCATAAAATTCATATAAAAAATTATACATAATTTAGATTCGGTTCACTAGGGTATTTAAATTAATTTGTATAACGATCAATATTGTAATTAATGTAAACTCAACATAATTTGAACATAAATTTTGTGAAATTTAATGTGAATGCGTTAAAAGGTAGATGTGCACGAGATAATGATAAGACCGTATTATAACAGTAGATATCCTTGTAATCTAATATGTTTAAGTCTATATGATTCATTTAAAAAAAAATTAATCGTAAAATATATACAAAATATAAAACCTAAATCTCACATTCAAATAATAAAATTCAATGGGTTAATCAAACCATTGACCAGTTGAATAGAGTAATCACAAGTTGGCCAGAAAGTCTTTGTTTGCAGCTACTAGCAATAGACTAAAGGATTTTTCTTTTAAGTCTTCATTTCTTAAACCAATGTATGTGGACCACCCAAGCCCCCTCCAATCTTCTACGTAATTAATTATTAATTACCATTGTTGTATATTTATTTGTTTATTTTTTCAAATCTGAAACTGAAACTGAAACTGGTCAGGACCGAGGACTTTGACAGAATTTGCCGAGATCTAGTTAGCATTACATGTGCTATCCGAGTTAAAGCTCAATACATATTTATACATACTTACGGTGAGATGTAAATTCTCATTAATTTTTTTTTTTAAATACCATGTACGGTGATAGCGATTCGTTCCTAAGATATATTTTGTCAAATAAACATTCTTACCATTTTAGTATATCGTTTTTTTATGTATATAATTAATTAATGAAAACTTGGCTTTGCAAAAGCCTTGGAACATGGGAATTACAATGGAAATTAAGAAGTTAAATTAGGTCAATGTCTTTGATTTTAATAAAAAGAAGTGCAAAGACATGCTGACCATTTCATCTTCTTTGTCTTATCACTAATTGCAAGGCTTGGATAATATTATCCATTACATTTATTCACCACCCTTTGATTAATATATACATATATATATATATATATATATACACGGTTCCGATCTGGTCAGTTCGTACTAATGAAAATATATGAGGACATTGAATGCGAGTCATTCATTTGTGGAAGAGCTTTGACAAGTGCATACATACTAAGTCAAAGCATGTAAAATGAGTGACTCGCATTCAATGTCCTCATATATTTTAATCAGCACCCACTTATGTGAACATTTTCGTTTATATATATATATAATCAGCAATAATTTTCACATAAGTGCGCACTGATAGAATTATATAAGAACATTGAATGTGAGCCACTCATTTTACATATTTTGACTTGGTATGTATGCATTTGTCAAAACTCTTTTATAAATGAGTGGCTCACATTCAATGTCCTTATATAATTCTATCAGTGCGCATTGACAGGAAAAAAACTGATATAATCAGATGAGTAGATATATATATATATATATATATATATATATATATTATTATTATTTCAAATCATCACAATTGTCTTTAGAGTTTGTCATATTTCTTACAGAAAAAAATATTTAAGAGAAAATAATTCAATCAAATTTGTCTATATTTTAACCAAATCAATCAAGTAGAAATTACTTACAAATTTAATTACCTTAATTATATAAGTTTGAGGAGGTGCAATATTGGCTCTTCATCATCTTAAATCAAAGTCCATGATTATCATGTACATATTAAAAAAAATATGATCAAAATATTATTGCCACCATGTTTGACCAATCATATGCAATATGAACACTCCAAGTCATGATTCTTAAATAAATTCACATTCATATACAAATATTTAAGTAGTCATATTGAAGTCATGGTGAGTTTAATAATAATAAAAATAATCAAACAGTCATATCCATGGAATTAAAAACTCAATTGGTTTATACAAGTTGATCACATCTTCACCAATCAGAATATAGAAATTGTCGAACTCAGATCCCAAGAAATATTTGGGGTGGATAGATGAAAGACTTGTTAAATTATTAAAGTTAGAATTTAATTTTGGTTAACAAAATCATGTGGATTATGAGTTGTGTTACTGTTTAGATCCAATAACGTTAAGTTGTATGATTAATTAGTTAAATCATAATACACTGTTTGTATTTAGACCGTATACATAGAATTTAATATCTCTTTGGAACTGGACATCAGATCCTGACCGGTATGTTTATAATTAATGTAAACATTTCCTCCACATTAAGATGGTTTGGATATATAGAGACATGTTGATAGATCTGAACCATTTCTTGTGCATCACATGAAATAATTAGTGCAGTCACCAAAGAAGTGTTGTCATCGGTTGGTGACTTGGTGTGCATTTGAAATTTTATTTTAAAGAAATTAATTAATGACTGTGTGATGCAGGATATTAATTAATTATAATAATTAACAACTTCTTTGAACCTTTGTTTACCGGGTCACATAGACGACTATATATGATGGGTAATGTTATTCTGTGCCATTATTTTTTTTGTGACAACATATTTATTAATTCAGGTATTTTTTTGAAAGCTTTCGCCATTGGTAGGATTTGAACCGCTGACCTGAGAGTCATTTGCCCAAATCCCAAACTCGTCCATCTACCAGCTGAGCTATAGGTTAACAACTATTTTATTGTCAAAAAAGGAAATGAATATATGTATCAATAAATACAATTATTGTTTTATTACAATTAATGCTGTAATTTTTTTTTTCCTTTTTTTAACAATAAGGCCGCAGGTTAACACTTTCCATATATGATATATAAATTTATGGGGAATTGATAAATCTTAATTATTAGAAGCTTGAAAAAATTCGAGACAATAAATTAACACAAAAGAAGTTAAGCTTTCAAGATGCAGAAGTTATTGTGTCACAAAACATCAATTATAAAATATTAAAATGTTTTCAACTTGTTAGGTTTAATTAACACATTTTTTTCGGATTTAATTAAAAGATTCATTAACAAACTTTTTTATCTTTATTTTGAACTGCCCTAATTAATGCGATTACATTTTTTGATAGAAAATTACAGATGCTAACGTCTGAATTTAACAAAATTCTGAAATAATTGTAAATAATCTTGATTAAAGTTGTTAATTTATTAGTCTTGAATGTTCTTGTAAAGAGTCATGAGTAGTGGTCTTAAAACGAGCTATCATCCTGTACTCACTATCACAACAATTTCAAATCAAGAGTACCATTAACGATAATGCCGGAGTATATGTCTGACAACAAAAATTCATGATTCATATATACAACATTTTGGATATAGAATAGATTTCAAATTATGTGAGGAGTTTTTAAAAGATTTCAATAATTCTAACAATTTAAAGAATTTAGAAAGTCATCTCTTTATTATTATTATTTTAATTTCGAAAGAAATTTTTTTTTTTGAACAACTGAAGTTTTATTCACCAACCCGGAGGCCGGAAAAAGCACAACAAGAACAAACAAACACCGAGAAGAAAGGAGAAAAGAAGGAAGAAAAACAAAGACAACAAAGAACAACTACCCAACAGCTCCTAAACACAACCAAAAGACAAAAACTCAGTCACAAATCCCCCCACTCCAGCCTGTCCCCCAGCATATTCGAACCCATCTTGGCAAGGCTGACAGCGAAAGAGTTTGTGTCTTGGATTGAACACCTCAGAAACCCTTCCTAAGGTCGTCATAAAACATCTGATATCATAAATGAGTTCCACATAATTGAGGCTTCCGAAAGTCTCCGTATTATTGGCCCAGGAAACCGCCGCCTTAGAATCACTAATGATTACTATATCTCTACCCATCAATTCAGTTCTCGAAGTGCATAACTCCAACGCCTTGTGAATAGCCAAAATTTCAGTCATATTGGAATTTTCGAAAGAATTTATTTTAGAGGGGCAACTTATAATTTCTTTTGACGTATCCTGGAAGTTATGCCTGCTAGTTAGGTTGCTATAGCTAGCTAGCTTGTTGGATGTTGCCATGAACAGCGACTGTAATTAACAACTTTATAAATAAATATAATTATTTTTATACATATATAAAATAAATATCCTATATATTAAATTAATTATGTAAGAGATTAATATAATAAACCCATAACAAGGTCAATGGATCAGTCGACATGCTCCTCTATCATGTCTAATTAACCAAGCGTATTGACCGGGAAAATTGACAACTCAACCCAACAAGGCTGCACCATTCGAAACCAGTGAAAATTATTAAGCTCATCTAATGAACGATCGTACTACATTATCCGTATGTCAACCGACAACCATTTAATTGAATTTGTATCTTGTATACACTATGTTTCTCATATAAATATATGCATGGTAAAATTATATTAAATAAATATATTAATGACTTGATATGTCCTACCATTAAAATTAAAACAGTCTTAGAGTAGGATGGTGATCCATGAAAGGTTTACGGCCAAACCAGTCACCGGTCAACGGCTGAAACCTTGACTCTGAGCCTATGTGACGTTGTCTTTGTACGAAGCTTCAATGATCGAGTACTATAAATACAATACACATATAATTAATCATACAATAAATTAAGAGTTATATATCCCGAACAATGTTTGGATGCTGACCGGTCAACACCTAAGGTACTAGTTTCACCGATTGGGATGTGACACGTGTCCTTTTTTTCTTTTACTCTTTATATTTATCTTGCCGATCAGCACATTATTCATATATCCCCGCAAATTTAGCTCTCTCTAGGTTTATGATGTCTTGCACTGTGAAAGAAACGTTGAAGTTGAATTCTTCTGATATAGTTTTATTGAAAAAAGAGAATATATATATAAAAAATATTTGAGAGCCATAGAAGTGTTGTTGGGGAGTTGACATTTTTGTCTAGCTGCGTAATGGGTAGGGTTTGAACTGCTTAAAAATTAATAATAATAATAATAATAGTCAGAAAATTAATATTATTATTGGTTAATTATATTATATTTTATATATATATATAATATGGTAAATTAATATAAGAAGAGTAGTGCTATATATATCATTGTGTTAGATATATAAGAACAAGAGCAAGGTTGATATATATCCTTATTAAAGGTTGTGTTAATGGAGGTTTTACTGAAAATGGCTAGCTCTGGTAGTCTGGTTAAGGAAGAAATAAAGATTGTTGAATCTATCAGCCTGGAAGAGAGTTGCAGTCAAGAAGCAAGAAAGGTACATACATGATCTATACATATATATCTAAACAATATCTTCTCATTTGTGTATCGATCGATTACTCGTTTTTTTTTTCTTTCAAGTTTTCGTTGTTGATCAAGACCATGTTGTATATATAAGAGATATATTAACTATTGGTCTACGAAAATTCTCCATTTATATAGATAATTTCATTGAATCGGCCTATCTTCTTAATTATCTTCTTCAGAGACTAGAAAGATCAGTTGGATCTCCAAAATAGTTATACAAACTAGAATTTTATAAATCATAATGATCATTTTAAACAATAGGTGATGATGATGAAGATTATGTATTTGTTTATTTGATTATTAATTAGTTTATACATAGTTCATGTATAGTACTGGCATGCGCTTGTGTTCCCTGGTTGCACTTACATGAAAGAAGTAGATCGAATTTTGAAAAGTCAAACCAATATATGATTAGTTAATTAATATAAACTTTTACTAATAATAGTTGACATGCATGACTGCATGTAGAATTTATACAACAAATTCATAATTGATAACATGTTCATCAGGAAATTAATCTATTAGTAGTTCAAAATTTCGAAATTCGCCAACCTCCATCGTCTTGATTATATTAGATCTAAAGGCTCCTGATGATCAGTTATATAGTCCAAATTAGCTTATGTTAAATGCTGATCATATAAGGAAAATTCTGATAATATTAATTTTTTGTCATGATATAGGAGAATGAACTTGAATCGGCCAAAGCCAAAATGGGTGAGGTGAGAGAAGAGAATGAAAGGTTAAAGATGATGTTGGAACGAATCGAAAAGGATTACAAGTCTCTCCAATTGCGATTCTTCGACGTCTTTCAACAATCTCCACCTTCCAATAATGATAATAATCCTTGCAAAGATCAAGATAAAGGTTCATTATCTCCTGATTCACACGGCGAAATCATCATGGAACCTGATGAACTCGTCTCGCTTTGCCTCGGAAGAACAAGTTCAATATCAAGTGATCATCATCATAGTAACAAAAAAGAAGAGAAAATTACAAGCATTAATAATAATAGTTCTAGTAAAAGTAGTGCTAGAGAAGATGATGATCATGATCATGACAGTTTGAGTCTTGCATTGGACTCAAAATTTCAACCATCTTTGGAGCTGGTCTCCAATATTACGATGATCAGTCCTGAGAATAGCTTGGAAGAGACAAAGGAAGAGGAAGCAGGAGGAGGAGATCATCAAACTTGGCCTCCAAGTAAGATTCTGAAGAGAAGTGGAGATGATCATCCTGAAGTTTCTCAACAAAACCATGTCAAGAGAGCTAGGGTTTCTGTCAGAGCTAGATGTGACACCCCAACGGTAAGTTATACTTATATATACTTATATATATATATATATATATATATATATACATATAGATCTCTTTTCAGGTGCAAACACCCCGGATGTAAATTACGGGTCCGCACTTGAGAATTTTTATGTTCATGAAAATAAATATTGTTGCAGGATTGAAATTGTTTTGATCACTTTGAGAATTCAGTATTCTAAACCTATGCAGGATGTTTTTTTTTTGGTTGTAGATGAATGATGGTTGTCAATGGAGGAAATATGGACAGAAAATTGCGAAAGGAAATCCGTGTCCTCGAGCTTACTATCGTTGCACGGTTGCAGCAGGATGTCCTGTAAGAAAACAGGTACTAATTTTAATTTTCTTGCCTCAGAAACTGATTTTTGATATGCATTAGAAATTATCAGGTGCAAGATTCAACACTTGAATCGTCTTCTGATATATATGTATATAGAATATAGATGCATTTGTTGAATGTTGAAGTTGAAGTTACTGCTTATTATTACAAATCAGGTGATAATAATTGTGTTTTTTCTGATGAATTCAGGTGCAGAGATGTGCTGATGACATGTCCATATTGATCACCACATATGAAGGAACCCACAGCCACCCACTTCCAGTTTCAGCCACAGCCATGGCCTCCACCACCTCAGCTGCTGCTTCCATGCTACTGTCCGGCTCTTCGACATCTCAGCCGGGTCTCAGCTCCACAGCCACCACATCACTACCCAACTTCAGTCTCTATGACAATTCAAGATCAAAACAATTCTACACACCAAACAACTCCTCACTTTTGTTCCCAACAATCACTCTAGACCTCACCAATCCATCATCTTCACTTGCTCATAATTTCAATAGGTTCTCTTCAGGATTTATTAATGCTTCTTCCACCCCAAGATTTCCTTCAACAAGTCTCAGCTTTTCCTCTCCAGAATCCAACATTTTGCCTACACTTTGGGGCAATGGATACAATACTAGTTTTGGTGCATTACCCTACATTAATAATCAGACTCAAAATGGGTCCTTGAATATTCTAGGAAAACAATCCCAATTAGACCAGTTTTATCAACCGCCTGCCGCTGCATCTCAACAGGTCCTGACAGAATCCTTAACTAAGGCTATCACATCGAACCCGAGTTTTCGATCAGTGATAGCTGCTGCTATATCATCAATGGTTGCAGGCAATAATACATCCAATGGTGATCAAGGTGGTGGAGGAGGGGAGAATTTTGGACAGAATCTGATGATGCAAAGTGTTTCTGCTAATCCAGTGGTGAATTCTGCCCAAAATGGAAAAGCTTGCGCTTCAAGCTACTTCAATGGATTGTTGTCATCTTCTAGTAATAATTCACAAACAGGAAGTAATTTGCTTCAATCTTCACCACCAATTCCAATCTTCAAGAGTAGCCCTACTCCAACTAACAATAATAAGGATCATGGCAGCTGATGGTGTACAATTTGGATCCCATTTGATGTTGAAATTTGCTAGCTAGAAATGTAATAATAATAATGATGAAGATCAAAGTGTAAAGATTTTCCTTCATCTTTTAGATGTAATAACTGTAATTTTTATTCATTAAACTAGCAATCTTGAACCAGTCATGTTTTGACTTCATCATATACTGTTCATCAATTCTCTTTTTTTTTTCCGTGAATCGGATCTGGGTTTTCTAATGTATATGATATAATTATATTGGATGGATGTACAATTGTACATACTTCCAACATACAAATCTTGGGCGGGTGCAAACCCATTCTATATTTCTTGGGCTTCCAATGTACTAATCTTGGGTTTGTTCTATAAGTAACGATATTTGTACCTTTTGAAATTTATAAGTGCACCCCAAATCAGTATATCTATGAAACTCCAATATTACCTTTAAAAATGTTAAAATAATTAATATAAATATATCTCATATATCATATTAATAAAATAATTAATATTTTGAATATTTTAACAAATATTATAATTAGTTAAAAAAAATTATAAAATCTTTTGATTAAGTTATTTATTTATTTATTATTAAAATTGTAAATATTAGGTAATTTTTTTATTAAAAAAACTATGAAGAGAAAACCATTGAATTGAATTAAAAAACTAAACAATATAAAAAAGTTACAAGAAAGAAAAGTGTATATATATATATATATATAAAAGCAAAGTAAAGGAAAAGACGGTCCTCCACTCCTCCATCTAAATCTGGAGGTTTTGGATAATGAGAGAAGGTGTGGCTCCTCCAATTTTTGTTGTTATCTCCATTTTTATTTTATTAAAAAGAGAGGCAAAACATGTGCACCGTGCATTACAGTTTCTGCTTTTCTTTTTTCGTTTTTATTGTATTTATTTTCTCTTTTTAGCTTCTTCTGTTTTTTTCTTTTATTATTGTTATTTTTCAAAAAATTATAATATTGTCTTCATTTTAACTTGTTAATTTATAATATTGTTTCAAAAATTACAAGAGAGGGCATATTTGGTAATATGTACGGATATATTTACAAGTTATAACATTTTGAAATTTTTATTGAGGTATTTATACAAAAACATATGTACATATAAATTTTTTTTTTAGGTTCGTAAATATCATTGTTCATAAATTAAATTTTTATATCTAATTGAAGGTAACACCATTTAGCCTAAGCCCAAGCCCAAACCCAAGCCAGCCCATCAAATTGAAGAAAACTTGAACTTGCCGGTGCTTGCAGGTCTGACAAAAAAAAAAAGTCTAACTAGATAGAAAAAGGGAAACAAATCTTGTGGAGAAATAAGAAATCAATTCTTCCAATTTCCAAATCTAACTTTTTTTACTACTAGTAAGACATTACAATTTTGCCAAACTTTGTTTAATTGGAAGAAGAACTTTTTTTTTGAAAGATATTGCAATTTTTTAATTTTATTAGGAGAAGTAGATCATGTCCAATTAAGAAATTATTATAGGAATGGGATTGAACCTAATCTCAATACATATCTATAACCCGTGTTGAAATTTGTTTATCACACTTTTCAGAACTGTTCAGACTTCAGATTTCTCAGAACTATTCGGACTTCAGATTTCTTAAGATCAATGTTTCATTCTTGTTTGAATTTTAATGCAGCAAAGGTTGCTGATCCTGCCAATAAAAAAAAATTTGAGGTTGAAATGGCAAAAAGATTGGCTTTAATCAAAGCATGGGAAGAAAAAGCACAGGCGATTGTGGATAACAAGTAAGACAGAATGTTATTTCGAAATACTATAATTACATATCTATCTACGGATATTAGCTGGTGAGGAAACTAGTGTGTCCTACAACTGAGAGCCAGACTCATATTTATACAAGGAAAGAGATAAGCATGGCCTACACAATGGCCGACACTGAGATATTTTTATAGAAAAGTGTACAGAAGTAGTTGATCTTATCTTCTTATCTTCTTATCTTTTATTTTATTGAAAGTCTTCGATCTTATCTTCTCGTCATTCGTGATCTTCATTATTACTATGCTTTTACTATTTTTGTCTGTTGCTGCCGACGCTTTACTATTGACTAACTTTGTCTTGTTCTGATGACACTTGCTTTTGACTTAAGTGTTAAGATTATGATAGGCTTTATCATCTAAATTATCGTCTTCTTCTAATAGAGGATCGTCTTCTAGAAATGTAGGATCACCAAAGGTGTTTTCTTCTTCTTCCTGGAGATCTCTAAGAGCTTCATCTGTTTCCGGACTGAGAAAAATCCAAGGAATTGGGTATTTGAACCACACTGAATTATTTCTTATGAAAATGGACATGTGTGGTGTTTGACCAATCAGCTTAGGTCTTATGGAATTTATGCAGAGAAAATATTTTTCGGCCCTGTACCGTTGAAGATATTCAGAGCAAATGTCATCACATTCTAAAGGAGGATTTCCTTCATGCATAAAAGAGACAGGGTGATCATATGGGACTATCACAATATAGTGATAGGCTGGGAGAAAGTTTGTCATCCTGTAGGGTTGGCTGATGATCCATTCACAGGGAAGGGAGTCTATGTCTAAACAGAAACCTTTTCGCCCTCCATACATTCTTAGTGACTGTTGAAGTTTTTCTAGGAGGAAAGCGATTTTTAGTATGTTGGTAGCATGAAGGCTATCAATCATACCGTAGCTAAATAATTCTTCAATACCAACTTGTCCAAGATCTGGGATATTAAATTCGAGTGGGGAAATATCCAGATTTACTTGAACTGTTATAAATTTGTACCAAATTTGCTGATACTGTAATCGTTCGTGTAACAATTAGCTTAGCCGGAAAGATTTCCTTTACAGGGTGTATAAAAGGCATTCTGCAGTTGGTCCGTGGGAAAACAAAAAGAGAGTATTGGTTGAGTCACGGCTGGAAAATTTTGAGGTAATAAACTTCTATATTGAGTTTCTCTTTTTAATTATCTGATAGATGATAAATTGTATTGATTTTGTTATTAATTTTACTTCAGACACTATGCTTATGCTTGCAAAGGAGAAAAGATTGGCTTTAATCGAAGCATGGGAAGAAAATGCAAAGGAGATGGTCGATAACAAGTTAAAAAAAAATTTAATTTTTTTTATACTATAATTACATATCTATTTGCAGTTATTAGCTAACTTAGCTTAGTAAGATCTCCTATACAGGGCATATAAAAAGCGCTCTGCAGTTGATCGGTGGGAAAACAAACAGAGAGCATAGGTTGAGGCGCGGTTGAAAAAATTTGCGGTAATAAACTTGTATTATATTTCGTGTTATTTCTATAATCAAATGGAGAGTAAATTGTGTTTTTTGATGAACTTGTGCGGGCTAGGAAAAATCGGAAAAGATAAAGGCAGAGTACACAGAGAGAATGAACAAGAAGTTGCGGAAATCCCTAAGGCAGCGGAAGAAAACAGAGCGATGATCGAAGCTAAAAGAGGGGAGGACATTTCAAGATCAAGATAAAGGAGACATGGTCGAAATTCCAGTTTTGGAAAAGAAAAGTAAAAAATAAAAAATAAAAGGAAAAGATGGTCCTCCATCTAAATCATTATCGTGTGAGCATCGTTAACTGACCCAGAATTGATGGGCGATGATCAACAGCTATAAACACAGTACTAATGTGCCTACAACAATAACCATGAATGATATTTGGATATTTAAAGCCACTTATGTGGGTATTATTTGTATCAACAAATAAAGTTATTGTACAACAAATGATACTTGAACAATAAATAAATAAGGAGATTTCAGTTCAATCAAATAACGCAGTTTGTTTAACCTGCATCCAAGTGATCTTGATATTACAATTCGAAAACGTGCATAATTTATGCAGAAAATTGTTATTGGCCGGTCATTATGAAGTATGCTTGTTTCTGCAAGAGAGCTCCCTAAAAAAAGACACGGGTGCAGGTCATCCAACAGCCTCCTCCATCACTGGGGGTGATGTTTGGAAACTCTTTGCAGGTCCTTTTCATTGCCTAACTCCTAAAAACAAGCAAGAGAAAGGCTAGGCTGCTCAGCAACAACGTTTAGCAAGTTCACTGTGATTCGAACAAACTGCAACGAGAATTACAAAAGTTAAATGTGCATGAAACATAGAGTTCAACATCTACTGAAGATCATATATGCATAGACAACATGAATTAGAAGTTTCTAAGTTTTCATTTTTATTTTCTAATCCATCTTTCGACTTGTAACAATGAATGAACCTTGTAACTTCTTGGTACGTTTCGTAAAAATAATATCTATTAGCTGAAAAGGATAAACCAGCAAAAGCAGTTCTCAACAAATAATCCTTGAAGTATATGATCTTACCAGCACCCTAAAAATTTATGGAGGGTACTTTGAGACATCTCTCTATGAAACCTTCAATAGTTCGTGGAAAGCCTCCTGAGGTATATCAACAGAACCAACGCGCTTCATTCGCTTCTTTCCCTCCTTTTGCTTCTCCAATAACTTCTTCTTCCTAGTAATATCTCCACCATAACACTTTGCAAGAACATTTTTTCTCATAGCCGAAATCCTAAAAGCAGCAGAGAGAGGCTTAGATGAATAGCAAAGATGGAATGATAATTCTATTTACACAAACGAAAAAGGAAAAGGGGAACTTTACAAATAAAAATAATCAATTTACTCAAGACAAAAGCATACTGGAAGAAATTACTCTTTGAAGATTCTACTTCGGTCGGCTTCTTACAGTTCACAAACAACCATAAGAAAAACTGGAATGGTTTCTTACAGCTCACAAACAACAATAAGAAAAACTTTTAACTTACGTTTCCCTCGCAACAACCTTTGATCCAATTGCAGCTTGTATGATTATCTCAAACATTTGCCTGTTCAAAGTCGAATCACCTCAGGCTACAGTGCAAAAGAAAAGAGACTACAACATTATGATTTCAACTTTAAATGTAAAGACCTGTCAATGAATTTCTTCAGCTTCTCCACTAGATCACGACCAAGACGTTGTGCCTTTAATTTGTGGACTATTGTTGTCATTGCATCCACTGGTTGTCCATTCAAGAGGATATCAAGTTTCACTAAATCAGACTGTTGATATCTATTAATGACAACAGTCAAATGTGTCAAAAGATGGGAAAACCAAATTAAAATATTCCATTTATAAATGATAAATATCTTAACAGCCTATTAGTAAATTAAATTGACACAAAATTCCAAATATGATCCAATCTGTGTGTGGGTTTACAGAAAATCTATGCTATTATCACATCCTTCTGGTGGTGCTATTCTTTACAATTGAGATTGAATGTGGTGTGCACGTGCATGTGTATGAAAGAGAAAAAGAGAGATTACTCTGAATCGTCATAGTCGAATGATGCATAACCTGATGTTATACTCTTCAATTCGTTATAGAAATCAACAACAATTTCCCTCAGAGGTAGGCGATACTTCATAAAAACTCGTTGACTGCACATATGGAGCTCAAAATCAATATTCGGATTAATTAAAGAAAAGATACATAAAAAGCTTTTCACATGAGCAACAAATGTAAAAATTGGGGCGATGGGAGAGGAGTCGTTTTCATATGTTTCAACTGCAACTTTTATGATCAAAGCAAGACTTATAGCTATTGGGCCTTAAACTATAGCATTTTGCCCTGTATGCACTGATTTTCATCAGTTGACCGTAACACAAAGGATGATCAGCTAGTGGAAAAGAAGTTTACTTCTCTATTTTCAAACCTACCATTCTGCCACCAAAATTACCTGTCGATAAATGTGTACTTCCAACTGTTGCCCTCTCCGCTCAGAGCAAAGTGTGATAACAGGTCCCACATACCTTAAAGAATGACAACGATCAATTCAGGAAGAAAAATGCTTGGGATGGTGCAAATTAATTATCAAGTAAAGGGGGTATCAGAGCTTACTCACTAGGAATGATGATTGTAGCTAATACTGTAGGTTCCCAGCTAGCTGTAACCTGTTTTTTGGGATTGGAGAGCAATGCAGCAGGATTCTGAACTTCCACTTTGCTAAAATAAATACACCATGTATTGTTTGTTAAAGCATGTTAAGGGACGATCTGACAAAGTAATACACTAATACTACACAACGTACCTCCCATCCGAATATTCAAATATATAAGGAACAGTTGGAACTGTAGAAATGACATGAGCTCCATACTCCTATCATTCATCAATAGAGGGAATAAGAACATATTTTCCAGAAGTGTATGAATAAATTTGTTCTTACACATAATGAAAACACCAAGTGGCATGGAGACATGGAGATAAAAAAGAGATTCAATATGGTACAAAGAGTCATGACAAGAGACATGTATTTAAGAATTAAGCTTGTGTGTTTCCATACTATACAGAAGTAGCAGAACAAACATTATAGTTTAATCAATTGATCCAAACTTTCACGCTGTTTAGTTGTGATCTATCATCCATGACCATCAAGAAAAAGCCAAAACAATGGTGGAAGACAATTAAAAGGTTACATGGTGAGTGCAATTAATTAATCATATTTTATATCAATATAACAGAAAAAATTATATGACAACAAAAATTTGTGCCCTAAATTGCTCCTTTACGATAATCATGCTACATTAGCAAATACTACCTTCCAAAGATAACAACTCTATAAATAACCCCAGTTGTATCTCACTGCAAGTAGCAAAAGAAGATAAAATTACCTGTTCAAGTCGCTGATGAAAAACATCCATGTGAAGTAAGCCTAAGAAACCACACCTGTAGATAGAAGACAATCAATATTACTGAAGAAAAGAAAAAAGAAAAAGAAAATGAAATTCCATACAAGTTTCGAATTAACAGTAAAACAGTTTTTGATTCAAGTGTAAATGAAATGGTATACTAAATGGAGGATGCCACACCTAAAGCCCAGTCCAAGGGCTGTGCTGCTCTCTTTAGCAACAGAGACACTGGCATCATTGCACGTAAGTCTCTCTATTGCATGGTTGAGTGCTTCAAAATCAGATCCATCAGCAGGATAAAGACCAGAAAACACCATATGTTTGGCAGGCTTGAAACCTACAATACGGAGGCATTTAGAGGCACATATAATGGGAAAGTGTAAGGACCATTGCAACCAGAACTGCTTGATTCAAGTGGATAATGAAAGGCACAGACATAATGTAGGGCTCTGGATCCCTTGTGGCCAGAGAATTTGCATATTGTGTTATTAAACACAAATGCATAGAAGCAAAGTATTCATAGTTGTATCTTCCTAAGAAAAAAAATAGAAATATGAAGACAGGATATGACCGAATTGTAAGCCTGATTTAGCATAAACTCTGATTATTATGCCAGAGTCTAGACTGTTGATCACTACCCAAATCTGTGTGCAGAAGCTAGCAATGGACTTCTAGGTTATCTGAAGTGGGGAGAAAAATGAAGACTTACCTGGCAGGGGTTCTACAGTGCTTTTACTGTGATATAAAGTGTCTCCAATGCGTGCCTCTTTTGTTGAACGCATGCCAGTCACAATATAACCCACTTGTCCAGTTAGAAGGACTCCAGTAGGAGTGAGTTCAGGATGCATGATTCCAACATCTAGAACTTCATAAGATTGACCGAAACCAGCAGATGAAATCTTATCTCCCTTGCGCAGTGCACCATCAACAACTGCAACATGGCAAATGACTCCTTTGTATTCATCGTAATAGGAATCCAATAAAAGCATACGCAAACTTGAACTTATAACCCCAGGAGGGGCAGGTATCCGCTCAATGACTGCAGGAAGAACATGCTCAAGACCAACTCCTGTTTTAGCAGATGTTAAAAGGGCATCACTAGGCTCCAGATCAAACATTGATTTCAGCTGTGCTTTGACACGATCAGGATCAGCAGTTGGCTGATCGATTTTGTTTATCACAGGTATTATTGTCAGGTTAGATTCAAAGGCAAGATAAAAGTTTGCAACAGTTTGCGCTTGAACACCTTGGGCAGCATCTACAACCAAAAGGGCACCCTGGCAAGCTGCCAGAGATCTTGACACTTCATAGCTGAAGTCAACATGACCAGGTGTATCGATAAGGTTTATTAGAACGCTAGATGATTCATTATCTTCATTAATGCCAGGGGCATTAAACTTGTGTTTGTAGAACATAGTTGCTGTCTGAGCTTTGACAGTTATTCCCCTTTCTCTCTCTACCTAAAATTAAACAAACTTCATCATATAGACAGCATGTAGTAAATAAAACTAGAACGAATATTTTTAACAGAAAAAAAAAGAGTTTATTGTAGTGCAATACCTATTGGGAAAAAAAATGCAAGTGCATAATTAAATTAGAATAAAATGGAGACTTTGAGGCCAGTATCTCAAGCCTACCAAGTAACTAACTGGATTTAACATTTCTAAGATCATGCAGCTAACAGTAAACATAAGCAGTTCAAATGAAACGAAATATAATAAAAGTTTTTCCCAGGAAATGCCTCCTTCCTTTTGCACTTCAAGCAAGAAATTAATCACATCTCCTATAAAATTCAAAAAATTATGACTGTTTTCTTATTCTTCCTTATTTGGGCTGAATGTTTGCCCATCACTTAACTATAGATTAATAACCCTCACCACTTAAAACCCCATAGATTGATCAAATTGCCTGTTCAACTGAAATATGCATGTGCACTTAATCCAAGTGAACATTTATATTGACTTGAAACAGAATACTGAAAATTTGACACTGAAACAACATTCCTCATCAAGTATTGATTTTATTCCCAGGTAGTCAACAACACCACTACCACTTCAAACAAGGCAGAATTTTTACAAATACCCACTTCCCATTTTATTCAAAAGATCACATAAACAACTATTCTTTTATCACTCTTTTTTAATATGTAAAGAACACATTTTTACCTGCAACTTATCAAGATACTGAGGCTGCCCATGCCCTCTTCTGATAGTCCCAGTGAGCTCCAAGAGCCGGTCAGCCAGCGTAGATTTTCCATGATCGATGTGGGCAATTATCGAAAAGTTTCTGATTCTCTCAGGTGGGTACTGAGTCAAGTCTATGTTATCCTTTTCTCTGTTGCTGTTCTGACGAGGATGAGAACAAAACGAACGAGCTGGATTCAAAAAAAGTTGGTGGTGTTGGGTTTGGTTGAATCTGAGATTTAGTGGGTTGATTCTGAGGATTGAAGAGAGTGTGTGTTTGTGATATTTTAGGGTTTTTGAGGCTCTGTAGAGACCCATTTTTTTGGGGTTTTAGCAGAGAAGGAAAAAATTAAGACTGGTTTTTCGAAGAAGGGGATGTGTTCAAAGAAGGGGATGACGTGTCATCGTACATCAGCCAAATGAGTGACGTGCTCCAGAAAGTCAGAGGAAAGGATGACATGGCATACCATGTAAGCTATATGGGGTGACGTGTCTGGGCAAATCACCACATTTGGCTCACCTACACTAGAACATCTGAGTTCATTTTTGTTCATCTCTTGAAAGGGGGTAACCCACGTGTTGACACGTATCCATTTGTTAATTATTAATTTACATGTTTGTCCTTGTAATAGTTAATTTTACTAACTCTTAATTAATAAATGCACATATATCAACATGTAGGGAGGGAGTAATGTTCACCCCCTTTTAAGAGAGGTGAGTAAAAATGAACTCGTTACATCAGCGAGAGGCTAGTCACGTGTTTTAACACATCATCGAAACATAGGCATAAATGACACGTATGTGAAATGGTGGGTGACGTGCTATTCCACGTAGGCCAAAGTGGTGTACGTGCCCAAACACGTCAGCGAATTATCGAAGACGAGGAAGTGTTCTTGCACGTCTGTCAAATTAACTGACGTGCTCGAACATATGGGTAAAAGTTGGAGAAAGTATTACATGAGACTGTAACGTGGTGGGACCGTTCAATAAAATTGTAGCAGTTATCTCGGGAATATAAAAATAAAGAGTTGTGCTATTGGCATACCCCCTGCTGATCTATTCATGCCACACTTTTAAAATTTTTGATTTAATTAAATAAAATTAAATGCTTCTATTAAATTTTTTGGTTTATTTCCAAAACTATCAATTTTACTTATTTTTCAAACTTAATATATATCATATATGATCTCTCTATCTCTAATCTCTGTATACATCTCTCTCACATTTATTGATTGATTTATTTTTCTTCTTATTTCATGATGGAAAAATAAAATAAAAAATAATAGGGTACTTCAACACAATGACAACTTGATATCACTCTAAAGAAAAAATAAACTTCAAACTTATTTCCAGAGAATGAATTGTTTACAGATGCTTACTATCAATGTCAGACAATTCTTGCTTGATGTCATTCTTAGACAATTCTTCAAAATATTTGATATCGTTCTTAGACAATTCTTCCATATTCTTGATATTGTTCTCAAACTCTTCTATAATATTTTATATGTATGTAAGAAGCAGATTTTAAGGTTTAAGAGTTAAATTTTTTTTTGAAGAAACATATTACTTTGTTTTTTTTTTTTGGAAAAGGAATGTGAGATTTTAATAGATTTACTTTGTAGAAGATTTCTTTCCTAAATTGTATGTCTCTTTAGGTAATTTTGATAAAGGAAAAAAAGAATATTATATAATTAAAAAAGTGGGGCATAAATAGACCGGCAGAGGGTGTGCCAATAACACTATTCAAAAATAAATTATAAAATTCTAATTTGATACAATCTCATTGGATGGTCTCACGGTCTCACCACATGACAGTCCTATATAAAATTTTCTCTAAGGCTATGTTTGGTAGGAGGGTGAGAGAGTATGAATGATGGATGAATTAAGGGAGATAGAGAGTAGAGAGATGGAGAGGATAACATATATCCTTCATGTTGTTTGGTACTGAAAAGAGGGTTGAATGGATGGATTGTATATAATTTTAAAAATTACTATATTGCTCTTTAATAAATTAGGAGGTTAATAAAAAATTGAAGGACATTATTGTCATTTCTCTCTAATTTTTCCTCCCCCTCTCATCCTCCCATCATTGGAGGGATCCTTTTTTGTGGGCCTAAAAGGAGGAGAACTCCCTCTTCTTCTGCTCTCCCCTTTCTTTTCTCTCCAACCAAACAAGGGATTGAAGTTCTCTTCACATCCCTCTCCTTCCTACCCTCTCCCTCCCTCCATCTCTCTCTCTCTTACCAAACAAAGTGTAAAAGTTGATGACATCTCAACTAAATGGTATGACAGGACATGTCAGCGAGTGGGCAGACGTGCCCAGACACGTCATCGAAAGCTGGTTGTTTGTTTCTCTAGAAACAGAAAAAAAAAAATCGCAGAGATGGAGAAATGGAGAATGTAGATCCAGAAGCGGCTTCAACAATGGTTGTTAGGGTGAGTAGATTTTCAATTACACAGAGTCCTTCCTAGGTTTCGTTTGATTTCTTTGTTTGTTATAATATTTATCACCAATCAATAATTTAGAAAATTAGGGTATTGTGTAGAGAACCATTTGTGTCACCTAATTAATTTACATTCCTAGACAGAAACGGTTGAACAACTATGTACTAAAGAAACGATTTTTATTTTTGATTTGATTTGATTTGTTATTTATTGAAGGCATTTCCTCGAGTTTTACTGGAGGCTCTTGTTGAGCTAGCTAGAGAGCAGGCTAATGCTCTTACCTCTCGGGTTTTACTGAAGACTCTTGTGCTGATCTGAGTCGTCACAGCTAAGTTTTCCTCCTGATATGGTGGCCTGAATTTTCCTGTAAGTGTTTTTTATTTTTATTTTGTTTACTACCTTGTTACAAGTTTTGCTTTTAGGCTTCATGATCAAGTTGTATTGGGTTACATGTACATAATGTATGGTAATAGGCCTAGAATTTGATTCATATGTTCAGTTAGGAAGAAAGATTCAGATTTGTGATTAATTTGCTATAGAATCCTGACTTGCATATATGAGGTGGATGTTGAGGGATTTGTGCAAATTTTTGATCTAATGATGCTGCTGAGTTCTGATTTTTGTTTCTATTTGCTTTTATGTTTTCTTACTGAATTGTTCAAGACTTCGAGCTTGATTTCTCTGATGGTTGTGGTTCATTCGCTCACAAGCACTGAACTGTGTGTATTTGAAGATATGAACTACTTATTTTATTATCAATAGAAATTCTACTTGCATCACATAAATGCTTATAGATGTTCCTGTTCTTGTGCTTTTTTTATGCTCAAATAGTTCATGAGACACAAAAGGCAAACACTGAGGTTCCAGAAGTAAAGTTTGGATTGACAAATCCAGCTCTAACCTTATAACCAGTACCCATATAAATGCATCCATTGCTCACTGAACCACCGCCATAAATCGTGGCTCCAGTATCATATGACCATATAATTTTTCCAGTCTTTGCATTTAGTGCATAGACGGGTCCTTGTCGATATGTGGAGCCAGCAAACAGTACACCATTAGCCACAGTGACAGGTCCTGGGGCAGTAGCATTGCTAGGATTAGCCGTGGACCAGAGGAGATTGCCATTTATAGCATCCATTGCCACCCATCCACCAGCAATTGTGGTGTTCTTGGATGGCTTGAGAGTGAAGTTCTTATGTTCGCTGTTGGCGATGTTGGTGTATACCTTTCTCTCATCCGTGGCTGCGCCCCACATAGCCCCTCCACCTAAGCCACCTGGTCCAGCCTCCTACATTGGAAAAGTCTTTTAGTTAGGCAATTCTTGGGTTCGAAAAGAATAATATCACAGCTATTTTATTTGCTATAAACTAGTGAAAAGAAGGGAGTTCATTGAATTTAAGTCATTTCTGTAGACTAAACTCACCATAGACCATACTAGGCTGCCATTATCACGATCTAAAGCCCAGGCAAAACCACTTTTTTGAACAGAAACTACTATATCATGCTTGACTCTGTTTACATATATGCTAAGCATCATTGGTGCTTCTGCAAAATCAGCATCCGGACTAGGTCCAGGCGGGCAGTTAGGATTTAAATGCCAGTTACATGCTGCAAACCATACATCATAGCCTCCCAACTGCTTGTACCATTTGATTTTGCCAGTGTCTAAGTCAAGTGCTAGGATAGAATTTGAGTGGTTTTCAGGTTCGATACACTTGTCCGGACTCGTTGGTACTGTTTGATTGTTTTCCTCTTCTTGGCATTGCTGTATGTGAAGTGGGGCTGAATAGAGGTTTCCTGTGGCAATGTAGACATTGTTTCTGACCGAGTCAATTGACGGGCTGCTTCCCCATATGGCTGCCCCGGAATATTCTCCAGTCTTGCCAAAATTGTCTGGCAGCATGAAGGTTTGCCACAGGATTCTGCCTGTTTTGGCATCTAATTTGGCTAGGCTGCCACGAAAAGTGCAGCATAGCTCAACACTAAGGCCTTCTTCTATTGAAGATGTTCCAACATAGAATGCCCTGTGATAAATTTACAGAAATAAGAGAATTAAATCTGGTAAAGATGAGGATTGATCTTGTGGTGTGATGATTTTGTTATGAGTGAATAGGAAGCAGAAAAATTTAATGATGAATGAAATTTGTAATGTATGGCTAAGACAACATGTAAGACAAAAACAATTTAATAATTGATGGTTAGATATATTTTTATCATTATTAAATGTTACATGTTGAAGGTCAAGACTCAAGTTGCCCACATGCCACAGTTATTAATATAAAGAAAACATTAAACTAAACCTTGATACAAATGAAGGCTGGCAGTTTTGAATATTAAAATCAAGTCTAGATAGTGATTTCTTGGTTCTGCTAATGAACTCTATGAACCACATGATTCTACTTGAAAAGAAAAAACTTAATATATTTGTTTCTTACTTCCTGTTTCTTTGTAGAAGATTGTATAAAATATTGATCAATATTTTTATTTGATAGTGTAAAAAGTTTTTTCAATAAATGAAAGACATTTGAGCTAGATCGAGTTCACTGAAAATGGTAGATAAATTTTCTATTTTCTTGGATGGTTTTTCACTGTAAGTTTATCATTTTTGGCTAAAATGCAACATCAGTTAGAAGATGATAATCTTGCAAGATAAGATAATGAGGCTTCTGATTCTCAACAGAGGAACCCGCCCATGGAATTGAAAACAAAGAAAAATAAGATCAAGGTAAAAACGGCAAGAACTAACCCCTTGTAATATGTTCCAGACATGGTTATGAAACCTCTGGCATGATCATCTAGCCTGGTTGACCACACGAGATTCCCGTTGGATTTTTTGACAGCAATAACAACTGCTGGCCCGAAGAGTCCAACAAGGAGCAAATCTCCAGCTATTGTTGGTGTTGATCTTGATACTGTTGAGTTGACATTGAGAACGAAACCAGTGTTGTTAAAACCAGTGAGCTTCTGTAAGTTCTTCTTCCAAACAAGTGACCCATCAGAGGCTTTAACTGCAAACAGGTTTCCATTCCAGCTTGGAAAATAAATGGTGTCATTGAAAATTGCTGGTGTTACACTTATGTCACCTCCCTGCATAGAATTTCCACTTCAGATGGAGTTTGGACACGGTTTCGGGGCTGATTTTTTTCTCCTTGTTTGCATATCTCCTGTTATACAAGTCTCCACCATGGTTTGGCCAGTTTTGTGCAGCCTGCTTTGTAATAACCTAACATTGGAATAAAACATCAAATTTAAAGCTATGTTTCTTTTCCCTTTAGAGAGTGGTGTGCTTGTGTTTGTGTGTGTCTGTGTATGAGAGAGAGAGAGAGAGAGAGAGAGAGAGGTTACATCAGAATCTGAAGTAGCTGTGAAGGTGAGCAGACAAAAAATTCCAAGGAGAAGAAGAGAATGATTGTTGTAGCATCCATGAACTGCCATTGAAGTAGAACCTTAAAAGGTTTTCTGAAATAGCAAAGACTTGCTATTTTTAGTCTGTTTAAAACATATTGACTGATTTAGTGGCTCTTAACTTATTATTACTTAGATTTAGATTGGTTCTACATGCACCTATTAGGTATTATTGACTTTAATAAACTTTGTATTTTATGTGATGCTTGTCCTGATCAAGTTGATTCTTCTGCTTACCTTGAGCTGAAATTTAACCCAAATGTCATTTTAGCAAATGTTAATGAGATCATTTTTTTGTTTCCATAATTGATTACTGTATTATCGATCAGTTTATTATTCTTATTGTCATCATCAATCCTTGACTTTAATTATCAATTGAATCAATTCATTCAATTTTTATCTACAACAGCTTAGAAACCAGGCTTGACCACTTGTTTAAAAAACAAGTGACTTGAACACCAAGTTACCTATGAAGTTGACTGCCTTCAGGTTGCAAAAAAGTTACATTTTGTAATGTTTGAAAAAGAAGAAAAAAAAAAAGACTAACCCTTTGTAGTAATTGCCAGACATGGTGATAACTGCAGCAGGATTTTGATCAAGTTGTGTTGACCAAACAAGCTCTCCAGTTGATCTTCTCATAGCAACAACAAAAGCAGGTCCATACACTCCAATAATCAGCAGATCATGATCATGATCATGATCAACTACAATTGTTGGAGTTGCTCTTGAAACTGTCCAATTAACATTCGCAACCAAGCTTGGTCTCGGGCTTAAACTTGTCAGATTACGAACGTCTTTCTTCCAAACCAGTGAACCATCAGAGGCATTGACTGCATAGATTTCTCCATTCCAGCTTGGAAAATAAAGGGTTCCATTGAAAATAGATGGTGTTGCACTTATGTCTTTTCCTGCATAGAATTCCCACTTCAAACTCAGCTTGGAAACTGTTTTTGGGCTGATTTTGGTCTCCTTGCTTGCATATCTCCTGTTGTTTAAATCCCCACCATGGTTTAACCAGTTTTCTGCAAGAGCTGTGAAAGTGGTGAGCAGAGAAAGCATACAGATGATGAGTAAAGGAAGAAAATGAATTTGTTGGTAGAATTTAGGAGGTGCCATGGAATTGAGATTTTTAAGTTATGATGTTGTTACCAAAATTATTGGTGGATTTCATATCATATATTCATATGCTTACTTCTTGTTTATATAATGTTGATGGATCCCTGTTGCCCCTGGTGACTTGTATCACAAGGTTTAAAACTTCAACAGTGCACTCTCCTTCCATGCTTTAGAAATTAATTAATTGTCTAGGAATTTCTGTGCAAATTCAATACAAATGTTCAGTAGATGGGCTGGACCAATGCATAAAAAATCCAATCGTATATGGCCCAATATTAATACACCACTAATGGGTTTATCAAGCGCATTGCATTGGTGGTTGCTGGAGACTTCAATTTGAAGCTCCATCACCAGGTTTCAAACACGCAAAGTGTGGGGAGACCCTTACCTTTAGTGAGACGTATTTTAAACTGTGTTTGTAGAGTCTAATCTGATCAGGTCCCGGTAGACCCCTCATCCACAATGGTGTTAGCTTATAAATAAAAAAAAGTTCAATAATTGATAAAATAAATTCAAGTGATCAAACAAGTATTAGTTATTAACATATGATTAAAAGAATACAATACAAACAAAATTCTCCATTGATCAATACAAAGGAAGAATAATCTAATTAGGATTTTCTTCTTGAATGTATCTTTTAAGTGTTTATAAACAGTCACAAAGAAACGCCAATGCCTACGATTCTTGATTCCCCTCTTAATTTGTTTGAAAATTTCATCTATAAAATGAAAATTATAAACTCAAAATCAGTTTTTATTTCTAAACAGATAATTTGTATCTCTTTTAAATAGATTAAAGTCTAGTGGTTTCAAGCAGAGCATTAAACAATGAGCAATGTTACTCTGTCCAAATAAGGTATCCAAATCTGATGTCCAAATGATGTGACATCACTATAATCCATTCATTTAAATTATTCAAATCTATTACAGTTTAAATGAATTGATTACAGTGATGTCAAATCATTTGGATACCAAATTTAGATAAAGTGACAATAAACATTATTGTTAAACAATTAACTCAATTCTGCTACTGAATTGTAATTAATTAATTAAAAACAAGTAGCAATCATTCGGAAAATCAACCACTAGAAGAATATTAAAATACTAGAAAAAAGAAATATTCAACCCTTTATTATTAGCTGATACTTGGACAGTGGACTTGATTCTGTGCTGTTGTAAAGTGAAGTTTGAACAGCGTCCATTTCAGTTTGGGCCGAGAAAGCCCAACATGTATTTACTAATCTAGGCCCAAGAATTAGCTAGCAAATTATAAGAGCCCCCAATTAACTGCCTATTAAAATTTGAAACCCAATACACAATACATTTTCAAAACTAAATATTGATTTTGATTGAATCAATAATACTTTTGGATGTTTTAAAGTATCAACACCGAAATACCTAATGGGTAGAAAACTTTTCTTTCATAAAGGGAGATATTTACTCCCACAACACTGGGATAGAAAACTTTCGACACATATTTATAAATTACATATGATATGACTTATACACCACAACACTAAACCTCGACGATACTAGTAAAATTATTTATGAAAACAAAATAGATACACCTAATAATATGGAGGTAACAAGTCTTACCCAAAGAAAATGTATGAAACTATTACAAAATCTCAAAACTATACATAAAATGAATGAAAAAAAAAATGCAATACAAATGGCATCATCAACTACAGCTATCATTGGAAAAACATCAGAATTATGACTAAGAATCCTGCCAAAATCTGTCGTAGTAGCAATAAGTTGATTTAATCATGCATTTGGAAAACAAATCAGAAATTCGAAATTGAATAGTACAAATGATGCGTAAATGCAAAAATTCACATACAATATTTTTCAACCAGAAATGATGAATAACACCGGTCACCTTTGTTCAAATGATGAAACAGTAGTTCCACTCCCGAGGAAGCAAAACGCTCTCTTCAAATAGAAGAATATGAGCTGCAATTTTCACAAACTGTAAAAGATTTGTCTTGTTCTAGCTTGTATCCGAAAGGAGGATCTCAATTTTCTTTACAATTCTGGCCATTCTGTAATTATAAAGAATTGTAATCGTAATATATCATTTGATATTCAACATGAAGATATAATCATATATAGAGATAAACAAAAAAAATTAACTCCTGTTTTCATAACAAAGACAAAAGCGGGAGTTCTAATAACAAACCAATGATTGGGAAAAAAATAGGGTATCAATATTCAGTCAATTAAGCAATTCAATAGTTCAATCACAGAATTCAGATTTAATCAAACTAATTCTCAACAACTAATGTTCTGTGTTCATTTGGAATTGTTTGTACAATTTTGCAACTATGAAAACTCAAAACTCTCATTGTTCCACCTATGAGTCTCAAATTCATTTAGCAAACAGAAAAATGAAACAAATAATTTAATTATTTCATTTCAAGTAGCAAATATATTTCCACACCATGGACAGAAAAATATGAAAAATTAAAGGGTACGGGAGATGAAATTTTTTGGTTAATTCAGGCTTACCTCTGTGAACAGATGTTTTATGGTAGTATTGAGGTTGCCTTCCCAAAATCCTTCACCCTCTGCTTCTGATGTTTGTAGTCTGTGAAGCCTCGGGGTGCTTAAGACTCCTAGCGAAAAAACCTTCATATTCGGACATTCACTCACGACAACTTGTTGTAAAGATGGAAATTCAGTGGTATAACTCCCAGAGTAGAAGCTCGTAAGGCTCGATAAACACTGCAGTTCCAAATTTCTTAATTTCTTGAAAACGATCCGATCTTTCACTTCATCTCCCTCATGTATTATGATTTCTTCCTATCATTTTGCATGCGGATATACTCAATTTTGTAAGTTGCACCAAACTCTTAGCCGTTGCGACCGTCACTAAATTAAGCAATTTGTTACACTCTAACACTTCTAGTGTCATCAAATTTTGGAATGATACAGAGGATGGCACTAAACTTGTTAAGTTGTCACACCACCTTACTTCTAGAATTGCCAGATTTTGAAAAACTTTACTACATAGAGAAATTTCCTCACACAGATGCAGCGAGTCAGACAAATCAACAAGTACTAAGTGGCTTAATTTATAACCAGGTGCTTCAACATGTTTCTCCTCACAACTAAATCTGTCACATAAGAATACCTCCTTGAAAAAGCGTTGGTAAACTTGAAGTTTCTCAAGATTGGGTAGTTTGTGAAGGAGACAGTACACACAAATATCAGCTTCCTCATGAAAGTCTCTGAATGTGAGGAATTTTAATTTGCACGAGTACTCTGGAAGTTTTTCATGCAAAGCTTCTTTCTCAATCCACTTCCAATCCAACCCCAAACTTTCTAGGTTGGTCAATGGAACCTGAAAAATGAATGTGATACGACAAGGGTGGACCGGGTGTTAAATAATAAATAATATAAGAAATAATAAGTGGTTATAGCTGAAAGGAAGTGTACAAGTCTATAAGAATTAGCTAACTCTAATTAATTTGCATAGTATATATATATATTAGTTCTCACAATGTTGCATATAATTTTAGTAGATTCTTGAATGTGTTCAATAATGTAATTAGGACTTACCTTGTCAAGTAAGAGCAGGGGTTGACCCATTTGCATCTCATGTTGGCTCTTCCCATCAGTTACTTGAAACCTCAAAAATTTTGATGCAGATATCTCGACTTTGTCACAGTTCCAAACCTGCAATCTCTTTAACATTGGCCATTCTGAAATATGCACCCTTGGGTAGAAACTTTGGAGGCCCGGTAGCTCTGCTAATCTCAGAAACGTTAATTGAGGAAACCTAGGCACTGCTTCATCTACGTGTTCTTCCTTAGCAAAAATTTCCTCCACCATGCAACAGTTTTCTATCCAAAGTTGTTCAAGTCGAAGAAGATTTCTACCTACTGAGGCTGGAAAGATGCTTTTCAGACTGCCACAACGTATAACTTCTATTGAGATTAGATTCTGACAAGTTAGAAGACCTTGTGAGTCCACATCCCATATATGCTTCAGCTTTGGCAAATCATTTAGCACCAATTTTTCCAATTGAGTGGCGGTTATAGCTTGTGTTTTTCCACAACTGGAAGCTTGGAGTTCAAATATCTCATATAGTGAGCTACAATTTGTTATCCACAACCCCCCCTTTAGTTTTTGGAGTCTTCCAAACATGTTCGAAGGAAAAACATTCAACACATTATGGCAGTTATGTAACCCAAGGGAATCTAATTTGCTGAAGGAATTCGAACTGAGCTGATGATGCCAAATTTCTCTCAATTTATCCATCTTTTCCAGTCGTAATAACTTTAGATTAGAGAGTCGTATCTGAACAATTCAATTGATTGCATTCATTAATAAAATAAAGTTAAGTATTTTATATAAGACGCCAAGAATGGATAGGGATGGGATAATGAAAGGAGGAAAGAAATGTGAACAAAAGAAAAAAAAATACCTTTTCATCAAAAAACGGCTGTATTTCAGTGAGGCGTTTGTCCTTGGTTGTTGACACGTCTTCACCTGTAAAATTGGAGATAAATGTTTGCATGTTGGGGCAATTCTCAATCCACAATGTGGCCAAGGAGGGCAGTTCAATTGCATTTCCAGCAAACTTGCAGAAACTCTCGAGTTTTGGAAGATTGATGAGCTTCAGTTCATACAGATTGGGAAACAGATTGTTCGTTACCGTTTCTTCTTCTATGGCTACTATCACTTCCAAAACAGCACAGTTTTTTATTTCCAATTTCTGGAGTTGCACTAGGCCCAAGGCCGCAGATGAAGTAAATATATATCTCAGGCAGCAACATTTATCATCCACCACCAACGATATTAAATTGCTAACAAGGATTTTCTCGTGCCATACTTCTTTTGAATGGGGAAAGTCAGAGACCGTAATATTTTCTATATCATGAAATCCAACCTACAAAACCCAAATATGTCATTTTAATTCTTTTAGAAAAAAGAAAAAAAAACAAAGTTTCAATACAATATTAAGTTTCAACAATATATATATATATATATAATAACTTTTTAGTACGGGATCCCATACGAATTTCAATAAATTGGAATCAATGAAACCGTATGATTTTTTTTGTACGAGATCCTACACTTGATAATATATATATATATAAATATATATATATGGTTTGGCTAGCAATGGAGGACAGCTTCAAGGATGCCAAGGTGGCAAAATCCAACCTGACGATAAAATTCTTATATTATGAATATCATGTATGAATATCCAAGTTTTTTGTAATAATAAATACTATTTGTTTGATAAATACAAAAAGTTAGCATCTACTATAGCTTTCGGTCATTCTTCAAGTAAAAATTGAAGGCTTTAACATAAATTTACCTAAGGTTAACTATAATTAAATTTACCTAAGGTTAACTATAATTAATTAAAGGGTGCCGATATTGTTTACATATTTATTTTGTAAATACACTTATATCTAAAATTTTAAATCAAACCATTACTAGACCAAGAGATATGAATTGGGTCAAGGCATCGTAAATTATATTTCACATTTTTTTAATAGATATTTCACATTTTAAAAAACGTGAAACTTTTAGAAAATTATTTTTGATTTTCTTTTGAGTTTTCACCAAAACCTCACACAATTGATCAATCAACACAAAACTTAAGATTTTCCAGCAACAAATGTGGTTTTGGTGTAGTTTTTATTCGATATCTCATTTCATAGAAAATCCAAAAGAAAATGAATAAGGAAGGAAGAAGGAATAAAAGAGGAAGGAATAAAAGGAAGAGGGAGGTTTATATGTGTTGAGGCATATTTTGGTTAAGGACTGAAATAAAATTTGGTAATGTAATTATTAACATTCTTCAGTTAAATTAAAAGTTCCTGTTTATTCAGCCCAACTTGTTTCTGTGTCCCCCTGTCGTGTACTTGTTAAGAAGAATGTCAATGATTCTATATCTCTACATATCTTAATTAAAAAAAAATACAAAATTTATTCTCAATTAAAATAAGATTTAAAAATCTTCATTAAAGCTAAATAAATACAAAAATAACTAAATCTAAATAAAGCAAAAATAAAACAGATATCTTCCACCTCCTCATTTGTTTTTATATTTCCTATTTATTTTTTAATCTTAGCATCTTTTATCAGTTATATATACATATGTCAGGATCGCTGAAACCTGCCACGATCATACAATACATATACGGTCCGTATAACTACTTTCTTAAATGGAGAGAAAACTCTCCATATATGCTTATAAATTGTGTCTGGTGAGACTCAAACCATTCACCACCACTATGGAAGGAAGGTGTTAAAATTTCTAGTTTTTCTGGCACATATGATATCATGTTGAATGACTTGATTAACCCTCTCGTGTCGTGTTGGACTAGTGTTTCGGTTTACCATTGCCAAATGAATTGAAAATTATTATTATTATTTTATATACCACTGGTGGTGGCAGTCGCTTTCAATATGAATGATACTCTTCCTATCAAACCACATCATTAAAAGTCAATTATTTGCCAGGTGAGGAATAAGTAATGTTAATCTAAAACATGCATAGAATTCTACTAATTGCAATCGAGAATAAAAAAGAGTTACCTTTTCATTGAAGGGATGATGAATGTCGTCATGACGGTTCATTTCGTCAATTTCTTTGTTCGCATACTTAGAGCCAGAGAAGAATGTCTTCAACTTTGGGCAATCCTTAATGGATATTTGAGTCAAGGAGAGGAATTCAATTGAATTTCCGGACCCAAATCGTGCGAGTTTCGGAAGACCTCTGAGCTGCAGGTTGACTAGTTTAGGAAACACCATCATAATCTTTTTTTCATCTCCTCTTAATTCTTCTGTGTTGATTATCCCTTCAATTGACTTACAATTCCGTATCTCAAGTTTTTGTAGTTGAACAAGTCTTTCAACCACAGAATA
This sequence comes from Dipteronia sinensis, assembly GCA_033220585.1. Lineage (NCBI taxonomy): Eukaryota > Viridiplantae > Streptophyta > Magnoliopsida > Sapindales > Sapindaceae > Dipteronia > Dipteronia sinensis. Next base: position 77,843,931 of record CM065637.1, on the reverse strand, counting down.
CGAAAACAAAAACTTCAAATCGTTACATTCCTGCAAAGTCAAGTTTGTTAAAACTTGACAACAAGAAGATATTACTGGAAGTTGATCAAGCCATGTGCATCTCATGTTAATTGAGGATAGTTTCAGGTTCTTCAAGCTTGGAAGCACAACCTGCAGACACATATTTCACTTTTTCTTAAGATTGAAAAGCAAGATATATAAACCTATAATAATAATATACATATACCGTTTACACTGCCAACTCAAAATGAAAAAGAAAAATAAGACAAAGGAACTTACATTTTGACTGAAAAGTGACATGAAAGCATCAGCCACATCTTCAGCAACGATTTCTTGAGATCCAATATCAGTTGTGGAAGCATCGAAGCTGAAACTTGTAAGTTGTGGTAGGCATTCTAGTGTCAGAGTGTGCAGTTGAGTGAATTCAAACCTCCGTATACTTTCATTTTGGTGGACTAGTTCCATGTTTTCCTTGGAAATAATCTTTTTCAGCTTCTTGCAATTGGTCACTTCGATTTCTTGAAGCAGCAAAAGGTTATTGACCATGGAAAGAGAGAAGAGATGTTCCAATCTATCACAATTTCTAACTTTCATGATTCTTAATTTGCCGAAAAACTTTGTTGCAAGTGGGCCTTCACATATCTTCTCCAAGTTGATCAAATTGTCAAGAAACAGCGATTCTAGCCTTGGAAAGACATTGCATTGACCCCATCCAAATGAGTTAGCAATATGCTGAATCTCAGAACCATTTTGAACATGTAAATGCTTCAATTGTGGGAAACCTTCCCCATTAAGTTCATAAACAACATTCTTAACACCCTTTAGTTTATCTAGATGGACATCTTGAGTTCTGTTCAACAGACTTTTAATCTCATTGTTCAAATAAATGCTACTACTCAATTTCAACTTTAACGTCCTTGAGGTTTCACATTTACTGGACCAGTCCCACATTTCTCCAACAAATATTCGATATCTTTCCAATTTCTCAAATGATAAGCCTTGTGGTATGATCCGGGCATTAGGAATATGTATGTCTAAAGCTGTAAGGTAAGACAATTGCTTCAACTCAGCAAGACTAGCATTCCTTTGTCCATCAATATCCCATTGATCAAAACTATCACCCATATAGAGTTCCTCTAAATGAGTCAAGCTCGATATGACATTTGGGTTGATTACTTTAAGTTTTGAACTATGACTCAAGTCTAACAACCTTAACGTGTCAATTGCCCAATTTGTCTGGGCAGCTGCTCAATATCAGAATGCAAAAGGCTAAGAATTTCTAGTTCCTTAAGCTCTCCAATAAATGCCACATCTTCTAACCGGCAGCGATCCAAACAGAGCGTACGAAGGTTTGTTAGGCAGAAAAGGGATGAAGGTGGTGACAACAAATGAATTCCACTTATATCCAACACTTTGAGACCTTTCATTCCTTCAAAAACGGCATCTGGAATTTGTAAAGAGGCATCGTCCATGCATAACAAAAATTGCTCTAGTTTTGGAAATTCCATTTTTTCAGGAAGCTCATAAATATCTCTATAAAGTAGAGAAATAGCAGCCGATTCTTTTGGCAGTTTCTTCTCTAGCGCCTCCTTCAAGCCAGCAGCATCTTGCAGATTAAACCAGAGCTTAGTCGTGGATGATATGGAAACAGCAACAGCGTGAATTATGTCATGCATTTTCACACGATCGCTATCATCATCCATTAACAGACAAGAAGTTTTGAGATAATCGATCAACGTATGCAGCTTGTTCCTTCCTCCTTCTAGTGTATAAAAATCTTGAAACAAACGCAAACCCATGCTATATTGCAACAAGTCAGTAATATGTACACCGTAACCTGCATTACATAGACTGCAAAACAGAAACAGTGATTTTGCTTCTTCATTTTCCAATAAATTGAAACTCAATTTTATGGTAGAGTACACATCTGCATACATTCCTTTGATGTCATTTGGATTAGCCTTTTTAAGCTGATCCAGAGCATTCTTCCAAACAGGAAGACTCTTATTTTTTAGTGCATTTGCAATTGTTTTAATTGCCAGCGGCAAGCCACTGCATTTTAGAATTATCTCGACTGCAATAGGATTTAAATCAGATTTTTCTTCTGAATACCTCACAATCTTCCAAAATAAACTCTCGGCTTCTGGATAATCCAGAATATCAACCGGGTAATTCTTCTGAATATCCATATCATCGCGTAATACATTTAGTTGTCTAGATGTCAACAATATTTTGCATTGCCTTTTATTTGCAGTTTCTCCTTTCTGATCTACCCTTCGTGTGATACTTCTTTTCTCATCACCCCCTACAGGAATTCCGATGGACTCCAAATCAAGTTTTGCCCAAACATTATCTAATATTACAAGGATCCTATTTTCTTTCTTCATCCTCTTACGTAATCTAGCCGCTCTTCCAAGTTCACTCTCTTGCTGAAATTTCAGATCTAATTCATCAGCAATTTGATCTTGAATTTTTCTGATGTCCGGTGTCTCTGTTACCACAGCAGTGACCACAACATCAAATAACTTGTTCTCTTTGGCTTGCTGAGCAACTTTTTTGACTAATGTGGTTTTACCCACACCGCCCATTCCGTATACTCCAATCAAATCGACATCAGCATCTGCCAATGCCTCCATAATATGCTCAGAAAGTGACATTCTCGAAGCAAAGTCCTCATAGCCCTTGATGTAGATGGAATTTGCTCTTTGAGGGGGAAGACGGTAAGAAACTTTCTGAAAATTTCCTTGGCCCAAGAGATTGAACCCATCCTTGGCCGTCTTCACTGCTTTCTTGCTGAGAGAGTAACGGGTCTTCGGACTAGGGCAGAAGCCTATTGAACACAGCTTCTTTGCTTTGACACTATCATCAGCGATGGGTTTGACAACCACGCCATTCAGCCATTCCTGAACTTGCTTTTCAATCTCATCCCCTGGTTTCTTGGCTTCGTCATCAGAATGTTGCACACTCTCTCTTCCATGGGTCAGCTTCAGTACTTTGACTTGATCATCAATGATGCGTTTGACGACCTTTTTAACAAACTCATGGACGCTATCCAGCCTTTCCTGAACTTGCTTTTCAATCTCATCCCCTTGTCTCTTGGCCTCGTCAACAGAATGCTGCACACTATCTCTTTGATTGGTCAGCATCTTTACTTGTTTCTTTAGCTCCTCCATGTTCCTCTGGTATTTGAATGCATAACTTATCTGCCGTACAATGGGATCAACCAGCAACTCTGCAACTTTTGCTGCGATGGAAAAACCTATCTCCGCCATTTCCTGTCTCTTGCTCTTGCTCTAGATCTGTTTTTCTTATTCTTTTCTTTTTTTTTTCTTTTTTCTTACTCTTAACAAAAAAAAAAAAAATATAAAAAAAAACTTAACACTGTGAAGCTAAAGAAAGAGTAGTAATTACGGTTAATTGTTTTTTTTTAAACAAAAAACGGAGTAACAAAACAATATTTCAGAGGAGAATGTAAATTTTTGAAAAAAAAAAAATACTACCACCAACTAACAAAAGCTCTGTTCTTGAATACAAATATTGATAAAAAAAACTGCGATTTTGGAAAATGAAAGCAAAGCCAAATAAAATGAAGGAAAATCAGAGACAATAAATAGGTTGATAAGAGAAAAATGGAAACCAACCAAACTATTAGTTGAAATTATTTAGCTAAAGTTATAAACTCAAATGAACAAAAGAAAAAGCGAGAACGTGGAAACAGAGTGAAGATTATGATAAAATATTTTCTTTATTTTTCTATAACAAACAGAGGTTTTTTCTTTTCTTTTTTTCTTACAGGAGCTCTACAATTAGCAGAAAGCGAAAAGAAATGTTCAATGAGCAGAATGATTCAACAAAAGAAGAAAGCTGTGAAAAGTGTAGAGCAAAGACGTGCACCTATGAATGTATCTCAGAGAAAGAACAACAGAAAGTATCTCTCTATCTCCCTTGAAATGGCGGTTCCAAGCAATAATGACTGAACAAGAGAAAATTTGGAAAGATTTAGATCCAGTTGTACTTGTGTATATCTCTCAAAGCTGTTTCAAAGGATCACTGTTTTTGCTGTTTAATGAATAATGTGATGTCAAAACAACAGAGAAGAAAGAAAGAGCTGAGAATCACTGTATTCCCCAGATAACCCCAATGCCTTTCTCAAAGCCACGTAATGATATGATTATTTTAATTCAAGTTGGTTTATTAACATTGACAACAAATAATTAACAATGACCTGTCTTACTAGACAATGAATAGTACAATAAAACAAATTTGAAACATCCAAATTCAACTTAACAATGACCGATTCAACTTTAGAGACCCTATTGATTTGATTTTTTTTTTAATAAACCATATGTTTGTGGTGATGACTCGAACAACATACCATAATAAAATAAAAAAACTGACCAGAAATTCAATACTTGATGATACTGTAATACAAAATGTATGAATGAGGATGTTCATAAATTCTAAAAGTTATTGTTTAGCACATAATAATAATGTTTTGGTCAAGTTTCTAAATGACTGATGAACTTCGGATATTATGTGATTATGAGGCATAGCACATTGAGGATCCAATAAAACAGGAATTCTGAAAACAAATATGAATTAAGAAAACCATATTCAATATACACCAATTAACAATTAATATTTTGGATGCTCAAATGAATAATCATGAGCATGAATGTTATGTAAAGTGATGATATAATTAATCGCATATCTGATTTAATTACAAAATTGAGATAAATAATTTTATTTTTATATTTTTTTAAACTATTACAATTAACGGGTTCAAAGTTTCAAACCCACAACCCATTGATGTAGCATGAGCTTTTGTGAGGCAAGAGTCAATGCACAAGTCTTTATAAAAATGGATTAGAAATTGAAAAATATAATTAAGAATGACCTTGTATAAATAAAACAATCTATATCAAAATAGATCAAATCTAAAATATTTGTACCCAATTATTATAAACCTTGAGAATCTAAAATTAAACCTTCACCTTGTCCTTCCTAGCATACTCTATTTGCTTACATCCAATTAGGGATGTCAATGGTATAGGTCAGGGATGAGTTTTCCATTACCATCCCCAATACCAATTTGTACGATAAATACCATTCTCGATGAATACCCGTCTTAAAATAAATGGTGTGGGTACGTGAATTCCTCATTAGGGGTGCGTTTGGTACGCGGGACGGGACGGGACAGGAAGGGACAACTTTTTGTTGTCCCACGTTTGGCGCGCCATTAGCTTGGGACGGGACGGGACAAGGTGGGACAAAAACCATGAAAAGTTGTCCCACCCCATACCCTCGGCCAGACTTGTCCCATGCATGGGACAAGTCTGGAAAAGACATTTTTGCCCTAAAATTTTAAAAAATTACAAAAATACCAACTATAAATTAAAAATTATTTTCATTTCATCTTCACCATCATCCCGCTCCTCTCTCTCTCTCTCTCTCTCACCCATCATCAGCTGCAGATCATCCTCGCCGCCGACGCCGCATCAGATCGCCGCCGACGACGCATCAGACCGAAGCTCCTGCCGCTGCTTCCAGATCGCCGTCGCCGACGCATCAGACCGAAGCTCCTGCCGCTGCTTCCAGATCGCCGTTGCTGCTGCCTGTCGCTGGTCCAGATCGCCTGCCCCCTGCCGCTGCTTCCAGATCGCCGCTGCTGCTGCCGTTGATCCATTTTTGTGGAAGGAATTTGTTCTCTGATGCTTTGTAACAAAACAATCAATTTTCAATTTTGATTTGAGTTTCATTTTTTGCTGCTGCTGATGATTTGAGTTTTTTTCATTTGAGTTTCATTTTTTATCATTCGAGAAAATAATTTGGGAGATCTGGGTTCCAATCCCAGATCTTAAAAAAAATATTTATTTATTTAATTTTCATTTTCTTCATTAATTTTCTATTTTGTAAAATCTAAAAATATTTTGACTAAACCCACCTCTTTATAATTCCATACAATTACGTGTAAAATCCAACCACACTATATAAAAATATTTTTTAATTTCAATATTATGGACAAGACAAGAAGGGCATTTTGGTCATTTGAACCTCTTGTCCCGTTCTGTCCCAGCCATACCAAACACATAACAGTACTGTTAACAGTTCTGTCCCATGCATTCCAAACACAATATGGAACAGCTGTCCTGTCCTGTCCTGTCCTGTCCTGTCCCGTCCCGTCCCGTCCCATCCAGGTGCCAAACGCACCCTAGAGGATCGGTTTTTTTTCCTCATATCATCTTCATCCCATTAATGTATTTTTTTAATGACTTTTTTTGATAAAGATCATATCTAAATTATTGAATAATATGAAAATAATAGTATGGGGTATATTATATATAATGATATGGAATTGAGTAGTGTTTCAATGGAGGGAAAATTATTTTAGTGGGGGAGAAAATTATGAGGGAAAATTATGTTTTTAGAAGATAATAGACATTACTAATTTTTTAGTGTTAATTCCAGTACTAATTACATGCTTCAATATAATATATATATATATATATATATATTGATAATGGGGTATGTGGACTAGAAATCTCGAAACCGTATTGAAATTAAATTAGGGATTGAAAACAAATACTGGCTCAACATAAATTGTACGCCTTAGGGGTGGATCCCCATACCAATGGATAATTTTGACATCCATACATCCAATTCATTTGCCAAGTCACCAGTGCCCTATGTGGCTTGATGGTGAAGTTCTAGGTTCGAATTATATATATATATATATATATAGAGAAAAAAAAACATTTGTCAAATCTATCTCAAAGCTACCTAATCATTAGATTAATTTAATGCAAATTGATTTATAAAACAAACTAGAATTGACAACATATAAATTAAGAATAACCAAATATAATTAAAACAATTTATATCACATTAGTGAAGGAATATGATCGAAATGCATTGTTGGAAATTTTGTGATGAACACACATTTTGAGAGTATTATTTGGGTATGATTGATTCCATGAAAATGGAAGATCAAAGTATATTCGAATTCTCCTCCGTGAGAGCTTCAAAATGGTATACTCAAACTCACAAAATTATTAATGGATGAATGAGAAATTGAGTCTCAAGGTGAGCCCATTGTGTAGGGAAAAATGTGCATCCCACATTGGTTGGGGAAAACACTTATATGTGATATATAGGTGGTTGTGTGATAGTAGCTTATAAACATGTGTGTGGACGCGTCCTGCGTACACGAATGCTGCACCGATTGGACCGTGAGAGTACAATCGATTTTTTGCTACTATTTCAAATTTCTTTTTTCCTAAATCAACATTTTATTGATTAGGAAAGAATTAATTTAATTTATTTTTCCCTAAGTTAGACGGTTTAAATGATAAGGAAATGTTGACTAATGAAATAGTTAATTTCCGTTTTGGGTTATGGAAATTAATTAGATTAAGGAAAGAGTTGATTTCCTTTTGGATTCTGATACTTACTTGATCACTAAGTAATTAGAATCGGTGTTTAATTAGGAATATATCGTTTTGAAGATTATTCCTTAATTATTTTCCTTTATCATTACAACCCTAGTAATTAAGTATTTCCATATCAATCCTACTGATTAGGTTTTCTATTTAAACCCTTGTCTATTTTCCTCATTAGTTTTAATTCTGGAAATCACGAAATTAAGAGAAAATAATTGTTCTCTTTTCGGTTCTTCTGTTCTTCGTGTCTTGGTAAGTTTGAATTCAATTTGAGTTCGCTGAGAGTGGTTTGTGTTCTACACATCCACTGTTTAAATTGTTGTATCCTGGGAGACAATCGCCATACACATACGGTGTTAGCCGGCGAAATTGTCTTAAGGACACCGTGTGAAACATGGGCCTCGATTTCCCTAACGTGATGTTTTCGTTTATTATTTTTCTGTCTCTTGTAGATTCGAACCAGATTATTTTTGAGCAATACAAACAACAAAATGCATGTGGCTACATGCAAAGGGATTGAGTGTGCCAAGGTGCACCATACACACTCAAGAGACATGCTTTTAGCAAGAGAGAGTAGAGAATTCACACATCTCTCGTGGCTAAAATGATGTGCACATTTCCTTCGACATTTGTGGTGAAAATTTCAAGTCCTACTATACATATTTATTGGCATCCGTACGGACTTTTTTCCTGCTATTGTGGAAATAGATTAATTTTTGGATTATACGTTTGTCTTCTTTCTGCCGGCCTAGTTTCTAATCGGACAAAACTAATTTTCATTTTATACATAAAACATCCTAATAAATTTAACTGCTATAGCTACATAACATAGGATTAAATATAATACAAATTACATGCAATATAAAACCAACCCTTAATAATTTAACTGTTATAATAGCCACCTAACATAGTCCTTAATGTAATACAAATTTCTATATAAAAGTGGACTACAACTACCAAATTATTATTAACAATGACCAAAACATTTTAAAACAAAATTATTACAATAGAAACTCCAAATTAGAAACGTCCAATGGAGGAGAAAAACAAAAAGGCATCATCAGAGAGATGCAGTGCAATTCACATTACAAAATGAAGCTATAGTGCATTCAATAGTTACTTCACCTAATTCAGAATATAATTTCAAATTTGAATTGATTTACAATCAATCGTTAGAAAACCTTGAGAATCTAATTCTAAGGGATGAAATTTTAATTAGAAGAAGAAAGTAATCAAGTTATAAACTCAAATAAACTCAAATGAACAAAAGAGAAAGCGAGGATCTGGAAACAGAGTAACAAAGTGAAGAAGAAAGGTGTGAAAAGTTAGAGCAAAGTGCACCTCTGTCTGTATCTCGGAGCAAAAAACAAAAGAAAGTCCTGCCCTTTCTCTATCTTCCTGGAATAATCACTGAAAATGAGAAAATTTTGAAAGATTTAGATTCAGTGTATTTTTGATGAATATTGTTAACCTATTGCAGTTTGTTTTACAAGCATGGAAGGTGAGGAAAACAGTTATTGTTTATTATGAAAAAAAGAAAAGAGAAAAGCAGTGTCAATGGAAAAAGAAGAAGAAAGTGAAGAGTAAATGCCCTAAGTGTAGCTAAAAGGCAAAAGCTACCTAATCATTAGGGATGAATACGATAAATATCATCGCAATGAATACCTGCCTTATAATAACGGTATGGGTACGAGGATTTCATATTAGGGGACCGGTTCCTTGCCCCATATCATCCCCATTCCATTAATGTATTTTTTTAATGATTTTTTAATGGAAATCATATAAAAATTATTGAATAATATAAAAATTATAATACAAAACCAGTAACAATTAGCAAACTCTAAATCAATTATAGAATAACATAGATCATTAACAAACTCTAAAAAGAGAGAAAATTACACTAAAATTTGTAGTTATATATATATATTTTAATATTGGATGACGTTTGACTGCTCCACTTTTACACTTATTGTAGCCCCAAATTCTTATCAAATTGTGTTTTTCTCTTGGGTTTACTGAGTTTTTTACCATTCTAATAAGTTGTACAGGTCTAAATTAGACATGGAGCTTAATAGTCTTAGATAGAGTTGAAGTGGAGCAGAAAACGTTTAAGTTTCCAAAACAGACGCAAAAGCGACATCAAAACGACCTCCACAAGGTCGCTTGAAGGTTGCTATCCTCTCGGCTCAAGAGGCTCTCCACCAGACAAGAAAGCGACCTCAAGGTGACCTCAGCCAAGGTCGCCATAAGGTCGCTATTCTCTCTGGTTCATCCTCATTAGGTAGCAGCAAAAGCGACCCCAGGGCGACCTCAACCAAGTCACCCCAAGGTCGCATCTCTCTCGGGTCAGCACTTCTTCATTTCAGCCATAGAGCAGATCGACCTCAACCAAGGTCGCCCCTTTGCCCAGAAAAGGTATAAAATCAGAGAAATTACTTCTTTAACCATGACCTAATTCCCATCTTTATATATACTGATGGAGATCAGGTGAAGAAAGATTTACAAAAATCATGGTGTTGATAGTACCTTGATTTATACAATTTGATTAATCATGGAGATGATGAAGGCATTTGCTTGATTTATGGGATTTGATGATGGATACATATTTTTAGGATTCAAATTGTGATTTTTATTTGTTTCCTTTAATGTAATTTTCCTACTCCTATATGTTGGAGCTTTGTAACCATTAGATGGGAGAGTTGAGTTGATTAATAAAATTTCGGTTATGAAATTTCTTGTGTTTGCTCTCTTGGTATTCATGTGAATCAACGAGTTAGCAATGTGTTCACAGTCCTTGGTATTCCCAGAATCAACGGATTGTAATTTTCAGCATTCCAAGAATTAACGAAATCGAAATAGTTATCCCGTTTTGTATGTTAATTTAATTTCTTTTGTATTTTTTTCTGTTACATTTGTAATCTTTAATTAATTCAAGGAAAAATACTTTCGACCCCAGCGGAAATGAAGAAGATCAAGTTATGGGAGAATTGCATAAATCATGGTGTTAATAACAACTTGATTTATGCAATTTCATCAATCACCTATGATAAGGGAAATTGCTTAATTTATGTGATTTGACCAATTGTAGAGATGATGGTGGCATTGTTTTGTGATTGAAATTGTGATATTATTCGTTTCCTTTTATGTAATTTTCCTACTCCTATATAAGGGAGCTTTGTAGCCATTTGATGGGAGAGTTGAGTTGATTAATAAAATTTCGGTTATGAAATTTCTTGTGTTTGCTCTCTCGGTATTCATGTGAATCAACGAGTTAGCAATGTGTTTACAGTCCTGGGTATTCACAGAATCAACAAGGCTTGATCACCTATCACGCTGCATTATTTTTGGTATCAAAGCCAAATCGATACAGCATCGATTTAGCTATTTGCTGGTATTCATGGTGAATCAACAACATCTAGTTCTTATTTCACTTTAGGTATTCTCAAGAATCAACGCATCTACTTTCCGGCATTCCTAGAATCAACGGATTGTAATTTCTAGCATTCCAAGAATCAACGAATTCGAAATAATTATCCCCGTTTTGTATTTCAATTTTCTTTAGCGTTATGTTTCCATTACATTAGTAATTCAGTTTTATGTGTGTTTTTATGATTCATATGTTTCTCATCATACAAATTCGAGGAAGAATTCTTTCGACCATGGCACTAATGATGGAGATCATGTGAAGAAAGATTTGCAAAAATCAAGGTGGTGTTGATAGCACCTTGATTTATGCAATTTGATTAATCATGGAGATAATGAAGGCATTTACTTGATTTATGAGATTTGATGATGGATGCATATTTTTAGGATTCAAATTGTGATTTTTATTTGTTTCCTTTTACGTAATTTTCCTACTCCTATAAATTAGAGCTTTGTAACCATTTGATGAGGGAGTTGAGTTGATTAATAAAATTTTATCTATGAAAGTTCTTGTATTTGATCTCTCGGTATTTATGTGAATCAACGAGTTATCAATGTGTTCATAGTCCTGGGTATTCCCAGAATCAACAAGGCTTGATCATCTATCACGCTGCATCATTTTTGGTATCAGAGCCAAATCGATTCAGCATCGATTTAGCTATTTGCTGGTATTCACAGTGAATCAACATCATCTAGTTCTTATTTCTCTTTCGGTATTCTCGAGAATCAACGGATCTACTTTCCGGCATTCCAAGAATCAATGGATTGTAATTTTCGGCATTCCAAGCATTAATGAAATCGAAATAGTTATCCCGTTTTGTATATCAATTTAATTTCTTTTGTATTTTTTTTCCATTACATTTGTAATCTTTAATTAATTTGAGGACGAATTCTTTCGATCCCGGTGGGATGATGAAGATCAAGTTATGGGAGAATTGCATAAATCAAGGTGTTGACAAAAACTTGATTTATGCAATTTCAACAATCACCTATGATGAAGGAAATTACTTAATTTATGTGATTTGACGAATCATAGAGATGATGAACGCATATTGTTTGGTGATTGAAATTGTGATATTATTCGTTTCCTTTTATGTAATTTTCCTACTCCTATATAAGGGAGCTTTGTAGCCATCTGATGAGGGAGCTTTATGTAATTTATGTGATTTGACGAATCATAGAGATGATGAAGGCATATTGTTTGGTGATTGAAATTGTGATATTATTCGTTTCCTTTTATGTAATTTTCCTACTCCTATATAAGGGAGCTTTGTAGCCATCTGATGAGGGAGTGGAGTTGATTAATAAAATTTCAGTTATGAGATTACTTATGTTTGTTCTCTCGGTATTCATGTGAATCAACGATTTAACAATGTGTTCATAGTCCTGGGCATTCCTAGAATCAACAGGGCTTGATCACCTATCACGCTGCATCATATACTCTTACTATTTTTAAGACCTAACCACCACTCCCTACCCAATAACTCTCATAAAACCTCACCCTTTCATCTTCCTAAGACATCACCTACACATCTCCCAAGAAAACTACCAAGACACCACATTTCCCTCCAATCCAACACATCTACCACACCTATACACCATATCCATCATCACTTCACATCTTTAGGCAAAATGGAGCTGAAGAAATCAGAAGGAGGAGAAGATGCAAGAAGAAGATGAGGCTTTCCATATAGTTTTCTCTAAAACCCTTTCTCTCTTTCATGTTTTGTTGTAGAGCCATGTATTTATTCTAAGATATGTTTTGTATGGCTCTAGCTTGTAACATGAACTAATTTTCTGCGCTAAGGCTTGATGAAACCAAACCCCCAAATTTAATGATAAAGACCATCTATTTTATTTCATGTGTGCTTGTGTTTTGTATGAGTATTTTTGAATACTTAATGCTTTCGTGAGATTGATCAACTTGTGAATGATATTTTGTTGTGTGCTATGAACTGAGAGGTGACACACTCCACGTGTTTGATAAAATGTCCTCTATATATGACTAGTAAGGTAGAGATATGCGAGGCTAGCGTATATGATCCCTTTTTGTGTGCCAAAGTTCTAAATGAATTCTCATATATATATATATATATATATAGTCTAGGGTCAACGAGAGATAGGCTTTGGGTATGCTTGGATGTAATTTCTATTACTCGAGGGAGAGTAAAGATTATGATGGGTACACGGGTCTACAATTCACAGATGCGCAAGTTGAGTATTTAGGTGAGTCTAGAGCTTAAGATAAGAGGGGGTGAGGTGGATTCTAGGTCTTAGCATTTTCCATTATATAGTTACACCCAATTTCATTGTTTGTCTTTAATTCGTAATTTAGTTACAAATCAATTGAGTAGTTTAACTTAGATCAATTGTAGCTTTTAGAATCAATCGTTCTCTCTTAATCGTTGTTTAAATAGTAGTCTAATCAATCAATTTCGGTACTCAACTCCTCAATCTTAGTGGGAACGAATCTTACTTACTATTGTGCTACACTCCGGTCTTGTACGATTGTGAGCGTCCCCTTTGGAGTGTGTCAACGTTCTTCAACATATATATATATATGTATATATAACGGGTACCGGGATGGGTCGGGACGGAGATTGAAAATCCCAAAACCATCCCGAAATTAAATGGGGGATTGAAAAATTACCAAACCCATACCATAACATAAATTGTAGGCACTGGACGGGTCCCCACATGTCCCGGACCAATGAGTAATTTTGTCATCCTACTAATCATTAGCTATTTAATACAAATTGATTTTAATAAAAATAGACTAGAATAGACTATATATATATATATTTAACAATGACCAGTACAATTAAACAATTAATATCACAATTTGGCCAAATTCGAAGCATCCATATCGATTTTTTTTCTTTTTTAAACACTAACATAATTGTGGTTAAGGGGTCTTGTTAGATTAGACTCTACAAGCACATTCGGAGCGTAAATCCCACCCAAGTGGCGGGGTCTTACTACACTTTATGGTTTAATAGACAAAGGTGAGTATATATTTACAATAGCAATGGAGCTTCATTTTGAAATTTGAGTAATTGTGTAATTAAATGTCAAATTGATCGGAATGTGTTGATGATTTATTGGGTAATTGTTTAAGAGTTTTGTTTGGCCTGATTTACTGTTCCCTATCAAACTGATTGATTCTATTTGAACAAACCTAACGTAGGAATGGATTTAATTTAATACAAATTGCAATGTGAAAACAACCCTTATTAATCTGACTGTTATAGCCACCAACATAGGATTTAAGTTAATACAAAAGCGTGTTTGGTATCGTTTTTCATTTGTTGTTTTCCAAAAATAAAAATAAAAATGAAAACAATGTTTTTGGTTTCAGATTCGAAATCCGAAAATGCGTCTGATAGTATATATGGAAAACGGTATTATGACAATAAAAACACTAAAAACACGTCCGGTGGGTTAACCGCCAAATATAAAAAATGTCAATAATTCATCCCAAATATAAAAAGTTGTCAATAATTTATTATTAATATGCGAAATTTTAAAATATTTCAAAAAAAAAAGCAATTTTTTTTTTTACTTGAAGGAAAAGATCGGCAGCTCCAATACCGGAGGAGGAGTCCTCCTCCACATTGGAGGAGCAAATCAGTTGTTCCTCCAAAATTTCTATCATGGAGAGGTTAGGAAGAAGAAGAGAAGAAGAAGAAAGATGGAGAAGAAGAGTTTGTTTGGTTGGGCTTTTGAAAAATCTCTATTGGTAAAATATTTACTTGTAGTAGATCTATTAAAAATAGAGTTTTTGAAAAGAAAAAAAATTATAGTTGTTTGATTGGTAGACTTTCTTTCTTTTTTTAAAAAACATATCTATTTGGAGAAGCCTCCTATAAGCTTAAAGTTTAAACTCTACAAGCGTTTATTACTCAATTTAAAATAAATAATCTCAAAGCTCAACCAAACAACTCTAAAAAAACTTAAATAGACGTTTGCAGACCTTTTGAGACAGTAAAAAGCTCAACCAAACAAGCACGAAGAATAACGGTGAAAAAAAAAAAGAATGGAGAAACAGTAAATGAAAGCAAAATTGAAATCCTTTTTAAGAAATAAAAACAAAATTACCAAACAAAAAACATGGTACCAGATACCCCTAAATTTCTATTACAAATATGAGAAAATTACAGAAAATGGCTAAAATCCAGATGCATTTGTGAATATAGCCACTGTCCTTGAAAAATTACATTATAACAAAATACAGTTTTAAAAAATCAAATATGTCCAAAACAGGCTTAAATACCCACCATATAATAATAATAATAATAATAATAATATATAAATATATACCCTCTTAAATTTAATTTAATTGTTTAGCCACTAGAGTTTCTAAAACAAACAGAGAATTTTTTTTATTTTAAATCTGATAGGATCGGAGCTCTTCAAAAAGCAAAAATGGAAAAGAAATGTTCCATGAGCAGAATGATTCTAACAATAAATCACTGATACAGATAAATCTAAGAAACAAAACCAACAAAGAATAAGAAAAATTGATAGTAATTTTTTTTTTCTTTTGGGATGTGAAAAGTGGATGCAAACTACAGAGTAAAGTCAAAAACGGAAGAACAAACAGTGACAAAAACCCCAAAAAAAAACAGAGTGAAGATGACATTGATTTTTTATTTTTTATTTTTTATTTTTTATTTTTGTGTTTTTTAATTTCAAACAAGAGTGTGTGTTTATATATATATATATATATATATATGTTATTTTTCCCTTTTTTTTCCTACTTAACAAAAAAGTGAAGCTAATGGAAGAATGACAATAACAATTTTCTTTTATCTTTAAAAAAAACAATTATAAACCGGGTAACAATAACAACAACTAAAAACAGTAATTAATGACCAAAATTATAGAGATGTTTTTGAAATTTAGAAGTAATGTTCAATAAATAAGATGATACAACACTAGATCACTGATAATGATAATTCTATGAAGCAAGACCAACAAATTTAATAAAAACTCTAGATAACTTTTTTTTAAAAATTTCTTGGATGATTTTCAAAAATCGAAAACTGAAAGAAAAACAAATAACAAGCAAAGCCAATAAATTGAAGAACAAAGAACAATTATTAAAAGAAAGAAACAAAGTGCACCTCTTATGGATGACAAGATCAGTGAACTGTTGCAGTTTTCAGAGTTTTTGCTGTTCCTCTACTTGTGTACGTATTTTTCGGAGTTCCGGTGGACAAACTTGAAGTTCAATGATTTCTAAAACTAGTGTGTTTTCTTCTACTGTTTTGTATGTATTTCATGAATGCTGTCCTTTTTCAAATCTTACAACGAAATCAAAACCGTACGTTAGTGAGCCTTCACAGTGGAATCAAACCATTTGACCGTCCAGATTTTACCGTCATTACAATCAACAAGTGACAGTCTTATAATTATTTCATTTACCGGTCTTATAATGACTCAAATGCACAAGTCTACTATGGTGTTCTTAGTCCATTTTTGAAATTTCCAAGTAGGGGTCAAAAAATAAATAGCACTATTTGGGGTGGATGTTGTGCAAATATCACCACATTACTAATTCATGTTTAAAAGGCACCAATATAGGTGTCCAGACAAAAATACCCCTTCCAAGTGAGTTTTTGTCGTTTTCAAACCTAGTGAGAAAAACCAGAGAGAGAAAACATCTCTTGGAAAAACAACCGGTGTTGGAAGATTAGTGGTTTTCCGTCTGAAAAAGACGTCGAAGTAACCGGCGGTAGGACAACATTGTTTTATCGGGTGTTCAGACGAGAGTATCTTCAATCGACGGTAAGTGGAGTCAGATTATGTTGTTGATTTTGTTTTTAATAAGTTCATGTTTGATGTTGGTTGTTGATTAAACTTGTAGATTAGGTTTGTTTGTTGATCTGAGAATGGTTGTGGGTTAGGTTAGGGTTTGTAAATCCGTTGAAGATCTGGGTCCCCGAGCTTTTTCAAGGTGATTCCGAGCGTTTTTCAAGCTTTTTCGAGCTTTTTAAGAGCTTTTTCCAAGCTTTTTAAAACGTTTTCCGAGCTTTTTCTGGGTTTTCGAGCTTTTTCAAACTGGTTCCGAGCTTTTTCTGGGTATCCGAGCGTTTTAGAAATGAGTCCGAGCTTTTTGAAAATGCCCGAGCTTTTTGAAACTGTTCCGGAGGTATTTTAAAATGTGGCCGAGCTTTTTAAAACAATTTCCGAGCTTTTTGAAACAGTGTCCGAGATTTTTTAAACAGCCCGAGCTTTTTGAAACAGTGTCCGAGCTTTTTGAAACAGTGTCCGAGCTTTTTGAAACAGTTTCCGACCTTTTTGAAACTGAGTCCGAGCTTTTTCAAACAGTTGCCGAGCTTTTTTAGATAGTTCGAGCTTGTTAAAACTGAGTCCGAGCTTTTTCAACAGTCCGAGCTTTTTCAACACGTGTCCGAGCTTTTTGAAACAGTGTCCGAGCTTTTTGAAACAGTGTCCGAGCTTTTTGAAACAGTGTCCGAGCTTTTTTAAACTGAGTCCGAGCTTTTTCAAACAGTTGCCGAGCTTTTTTAGACAGTCCGAGCTTTTTAAACAACAGTTCGAGCATTTTGAACATGTGTCCGAGCTTTTTCAAACTGTTCCCGAGCTTTTTCAAACTGTGCCCGAGCTTTTTCAAACTGTGCCCGAGCTTTTTTTATATGAGTCCGAGCATTTTCCAACTGTGTCCGAGCTTTTTTCACACTGTCCGAGCTTTTTCAATATGAGTCCGAGCTTTTTGAAACTGCTTCTCTGCTATTTTATATTATTATGTCCTAGCCTTTTACAGTTTACTGATGCATTCTTTCTGTGAAAATGCAGATGGGTAGTGAACTAAAGGATTTGCTTAAAACTCCAGAGGATGAATGATACGATGGAAAAATCACTCGGCATGACCATTTCAGCGACCTTAAAGATATCGACGTCGCACTGGACAGTGTACCAGAACAATTCAAGGTCGAAGACCGACGTCGGTATACAGAGTCTTGTTTTGGTCATTTCCTTAGGATGGATCGGGGGATGAAGTTTTCGGGTAGCGTAGTCCATCGACTGCTATTGCGCGAGCTACATCACGATGGGCAGCAGGATGAGATGAGATTTATGTTAGGTCCTCGTTCGGTCCGGTTCTCCAAGGTTGAATTCTGTCTGATCACCGGATTGAAGTTTGGAGTGATTCCCGACACGACGAGGTATGAGATGGTTCAGAACGGGATACACCAACAGTATTTCAATGGTGCAGTTGAGGTGGATTATGAACAGCTGAGAGCTGTTCTACGGATCGGTGTATTTGAGGAGTAGTACGATGCTGTGAAGCTGTGCCTCCTTTATATGCTAAACTGGATATTGATGGGGTTGGACGAGAGAGAGAAAGTTCCATTATGGCAGATCCGGCTAGTTGAGGACTTGGACGCTTTTGATGCATTCCCGTGGGGTGCCCACGTGTATAGGCAGTCCATTATTGGATTCAAGAATGCCTTAAACGGTCGACGTGTGCGGTATGAGAGACGACAGCAGGAAAAAAGCGCTGACGTTCACACGGTGGAGACGTACAACATTTACGGTCTAGTTCACGCACTGTTGGTGAGAATTTAGAATTTAGAATTTGTATCGTTTGAAAACCTAAATATTTTTTTACATGAGTTACGGAATAAATGATTGGATTCTGAATAACTTGTTCTTTTACATATGTATTTGCGTATGAGGTTATCCCCGAGCTTGGGACCCGATTTGGGACTCGTAGGGAGATTGAGTTGTCCCCCCGTATTCTGAAATGGCAGTTGCAAAACCAACCAAGGTCGGACAAGCTGGACAAAAAATTTTTCTTAGCCAGGGTAAGGATCTATTATGTTAAAGTGTTTACATATTACAATTATACAAATACAATGGTCTAACAACGATTTTAGATGTTTGCGAGGACTGTACTGGTGCCGACAGCAGCTGAGAGGGTTGCACGGTACTACGAGGGCATAAATGAGGGAGGCAGTCTATATATGGCTACCGATGGACACGACGGCTCGGTACCGGATCCCTTACATCATACGACTGCCGGACCCAGTCATACGGAGGGTTCTGACCATGAGTTTGGCGGTGGGAGCCCCTTCAGGAACATGCCGGATACGGAGGGTTCGGACCCGGAGTTTGTCGCTGGGAGTCCTCTTAGGCGCAGACAGGTTCGCTTTGCGATGCCCGGTGGAGCACTTTCACGAGAAGACGTTGGAGGGCATCGCCAGGTATGTAAAAAATGGTGTAATGCATTATTTATGTTGAAACCAGTGTTGGGTTTTAGTACTGACAATAATGATTTTGTTTCAGGATCGTTAGGAACGAAAAATCCAAGATGTGATGGATGCAGTCGCTGCGTTACGGGAGGATATCCGGAAGAATGATCGGGAACGAGATAGGCAGCATAGGGAGGTGATGGACTTTCTCCGGGGGCGGTGGGGTTCGACATCACAGTCTGGCAGGGATGGTCCACCCTCCCATGATCGAGACTCTCCCCGTACAGATAGAGACGGAGGGACAGACCCAGCCACCGGACCTACGACGGAGGCTGATGGACCTCAGACGCAGGGTCCAACAGCTGGAGATACAGTACGAGACCAGCAGATGCAAGTCCCTAGTGGCACGGATACATGAGTATTTGGGGAGACAGTTACCCAGGCGATATTAGAGTATCCGCTGCTTATGGAGGTACAGGATGTGGATCCTCCTGTTTATATCCAGGACCACACAGCGGACCCGTTCAGTCCACTGGGTCAGAGTCCCTCCTCCCGTATAGTCCACACTCCTGACCTGACCAGGCGATCCATAGGGAGCACCCCTGCGGTCCATCCGACACCGCTCTCCTCTACTCAATCCCGTCACACATCACCCCCTAGTGACACTGCCGGTCCATCCCGACACAACCCATCCCACCGGAGCCCTCGACGTGATCCACAGGGATAGAGTTCCTCCTCCCAACACCCCCCAGTCCACAGTCAGCATAGGCAGCAGCGGATGCGCAAACGAGGCTGGCAGTTGATGAGCCCATACACTGACCCCTGTCGGCCGAAGAGGCCAAGGACACTGCCCATGTCATCAGCACATACATTCAGGCCCAATGATTTGGTGGACGCTGACCAGCTTGCGGCTTACAAAGCCTACAAGAGGAACGTGACGGGGGAATTGTAAGTATTAAAATATTGTGAATTTATTTTGAAACACCTAAGTTAAATTAGTTGTTTTCCTAAATAATTGAAAATTACGCAGACGTGATGTGGATCTGATGACCCCCGTGCCTGTGACTTGGTTCCACCGGTTGCAAACCAACTTTATGAAGTTGGAGGACACAGTACTTTCCTTACTTCGATTGTCTTTTAATTTTGTTTAACTTATGGAAGAATACTAACAATGTATAATGTTTATATTGTCAGCATATGGACGCGTACCTGCATATTTTACGGAAGCGTCAGCGAGCATTCCCCACTATCTACATTCAGAGGATGAACCTACTAGATTCTCAGTTCTGTGTAAGTGTTTCAAATGTACTGTTTTCACACGTCTGTTTGTTGTGTTTCATCATGTTTCTAACGTTTCAGTTCGTTATCTATTTTCAGTCAATGCTGGAGTTTCAGTGGCGGAGAATCATGCCTTGCGATGCTGTGGGCAAAGCTCCAAAAAACTGGTCTGTGTTGAAGTACAGGTGGTCCCCTGAAGATCTGATGACGGTACGTGGATTGCTCCCGGTAGGGAACCGACCATGGCACGAGGTTGACTCTGTGAGCAAAATATAGTTATGGTTTCAATGTGTTTAATTAAAAATTCTTATTTTGACCATAACAATATCTTGAACACTTGGTACAGGTCCTTATTCCGTGCAACATTGGTGGCCAACATTGGCTCGTGGCCAGCATTGACCTTACTGTCGAGAAGATCCATCTGCTAGACCCGTTCAGACAGGAAGTCCCCCTACAGATCAGGAAAGAGCAGGTCGCTCCATTGCGGTGGTTTCTACCCTCGATGTTGCATCAGGTGGGGTTTCACGATGCCAGACCAACGGGCGAGGCGAAGTACGAGAAGCGGAATAGGCCCTTTGGGGTAAGCATGGTGTCTACAACACATGTGCCCCAACAGACTAGAGGGTATGACTGTACGAACATCATTTAAACTTTAAGTTTGTTTTATTCAACTTCAATTGTAACGGTTGTTCATGTGCTGAGTCGCAGGGGTAACTGTGGTGCTCATACCTTGAGATTGATGGAGTACGTACTGGTGAACAGGATGACGTTCGACTGGTCAGAAGAACATATGTGCACCATACGGGAGAAGATGGCTGTGGAGATATTTTGTAACTCCAAGCCACATTAGATGTTGTAGTTGTCGATGTACAAACAATTATAGTAATGAACTTTCAAATTTCAAAATTTTTGTTTAAAATTTAAAGTGTTTGCATTTACAAGTACAACACACGCATTTCATATCATACAATAACACAAGTAAAATTAACACCCCAACTTAATTAAACAATAAGTATGAACGGCTCGGTTGACTCCTCGGCAGATTCCTTGTGTGGGCACGTCTGTTTGTTATGTCCAACTTGATGACATACGTTACACTTGCGACGGTATTCCTCGGGAACAATTCTACTCGGACCTTCATTAATCAAGGGCGGATTAGAACACCTCCTGCTATTATGACCTGATTGTCCACATCTTCTACACGATTGGGTGGTTGTCCTCTCGGAAGACGATGCATGTCGACCCTCCATCGGGCAACCTGATTGTCTCTTGGTCTTTGGATTTAAAACCACCCGCTCAGCGATGTCGGACGGCACTACCCATGAAGAAGGATGGCCAACAGGCATAATATGAACTGAGTATGCATCAATAAGTGTCTGTCTCTTGTAGTAGTCCGAACACAGCGATGTGAAATCCAAGTTCCGCTCCCTGCAAAACCAATGAAAAAAGTGACAATCACGTTTGCTTAATATAGTGTATAATTGTATACTGTTAATGTACCTTGCCGCTGCGAGTGCGTGAGAACACGGAAAATGATCCATTTGGAATTTGTTGCATGTGCATGTCTTCCGGGCTAAGTCAACAGTCCACTGTTTTCCAGACCGTTTGACAGAGAAAATGTTCCAGTCCACTGGATTGACGGTCATATAACCGCACTTCTCGACCCGTTGTAGCATCACAAGATGTGATGCGTCGGTCAACTGATGACGCATCGACTGTGCAGCTCGATGTCGATCGTGAAACCAACACTGTAACATATTCCTAATGAACTCTGTCAATGTCAACATAGGGAGTTGTCGTGCGAATTTAAGGCATGAGTTTATGCACTCTGCAACATTTGTTGTCATCACCCTGAACCTTCGTTGGGGACAGTGTACACGAGACCATTTGTGTGGACCGGCATATTCAACATAATCGAAAGCATTCTTGTGCAGGTTACGTAACTCACCCATGTACCAGTTATATTTGAATTCAGTGTACGCTCTAGCGGCTTTGTCCATTAAGCTGGCAACATCTTTTCTGTGAAATCGCTTCTTCACATTTTCAGCAAAGTGCCAACAACATATGGTATGGGTTGCATAAGGGAACACTTTAGAAATCCCTGCTTCAATGCTTGCATGTCGATCGGAAATAAAAACCAGATCATCTATATGACCAAGGGCACCCTTCCATCAATCCAAAAACCATTCCCATGAAAGGTTGTTTTCGGAGTCGCCGTACCTAAAAGCAATTGGATACACCTGTTCGTTTCCATCTTGGGCAGTTGCAAGAAACATTGTACCCCCGAATCTTCCCTTCAAATGGGTACCATCAACTGCAATAACCGGACGCATGCACCTCCGAAAACCTCTAACTGAGGCCCCTAATGACATGAAAAAGTAAAGGAATTTACCGTCGTCAGCGCACTGTAAGTCAGTGATTGTGCCGGGATTTTGTTGTTCTAGCACGTAATGAAAAGACGGCAGTAGTTGGAAGGTTTCTTCATGTGTCCCATAGGTCAGTGACAATGCATAATGCAAGGCTTGATATGCCTTACTGTACATGATTTGGATGCCATACATTGTTTTCATATAGGCGATTATATCCTTGGGACGCATGAGACGACCATCTTGTTGTTGAAGTCTAGGTGCAACCACTTCTCCAATTATAACTGCACTAGCTTTTCGGTGGCGACGGTGAATCTCCTCCAATGGACAACTGTGTTCATTGACAAAACTTCTTACTTGGAAGTACGTCTCTTCATCTCTTCTCAGCGCTCTTAATTTCCATGTACAGTTGTCAATCAAACAAACAAGATATAACGTTGACTTATTGGACCTTTTCACCTTCCATTCGAAGTTTCACCGCATTGCAAAAAGGCCAACTAGTCTCTTCAAATCCTTTTTTGTCGAAAAGAACTGAACTTTATAAATCATGCATGTAGGTTCTTCTGCTACCAAGGTTGTGCTTCTACCAATCCCAAACGAGTATGAATCTGCTCCGGGAATAACCCACATTGTGGTATTATCAGAATCATCTGTAGATACATTATGCCGGACCTCGGAAGTACCAGGCATATCTGCTCCAGTGCAACTAACTCCTTCTACACGTCTTCCACGTCTTTGAATTTGGACATGATCTTCATCAGTGTTCTCTACATGATCTACCAGATCAATATTTGCCTCATTATCCACCTCCTGGTTAGGCTCAAGGTTCGGTTCAGTGTTCTCCTCATTATACATCTCATTGTACCGCTCATCATTCATCTCAAATCGATAACCAAACACATCGTCGAATTGAGGTTCACCAACATCTGCATGGTCGACCACTACCGGTTGGACAGCACATATGTTTTCCCCACCTTCAGTGGCACTCCTTTGTGTGAACACTTGGTTGCTACCGCTAGCGGATCCAAATGGTTGGGTATTTTCAGGAGCAAGAATATCATTCTGTATCACATCTCCAGTTGCCCTCTCAATTAGACTAACACATACTTGAGGGATCACCCGATCTTCCCCTAGCATAAACTGAACATCATCGTCATTTCTTACAAATGTGCGACATGTAGCGCCATGAACGATTGATATTGACTGTAGATCAACATTGTATTTGTTTACATCATACTTCATAACGGTATGCACGATCGACACCAATTCTTCGTAACTCATATTCTTTGACACATACATTCCTTGGTTGTCGGATCCAACAAACCTCTGACTTCCGTCGGGTAACTGCTCCCATCGACCGTTGTAAGATATTACTATTCTCACCCGATTCATTCTCCTGTAACATTCATCACCACAAATCATTATGACAAACATAAAAGCTATGGAAAAGGCTCAGAGCCTTTTAAAATAGTTTCCGAGGTTTTTACTATGATCTCCGAGCTTTTAGTAAAGGTTCCAACCTTTTTTCCAAAGATCCCAAAAGAGCCGAGCTTTTTTACAAAGTCCTGAGCTTTTTACAAAGTCTCGAGCTTTTTTACGAAGTCCCGAGCTTTTTCACAAAGTCCCGAGCTTTTTTACAAAAGTCCCGAGCTTTTTTACAAACGTCCCGAGCTTTTTTACAAAGGTCCCGAGCTTTTTTACAAAGGTCCCGAGCTTTTTTACAAAGGTCCCGAGCTTTTTCACAAAAGTCCCGAGCTTTTTCACAAAGTCCCGAGCTTTTTTACAAAAGTCCCGAGTTTTTTCACAAAGTCCCGAGCTTTTTTACAAAAGTCCCGAGCTTTTTTACAAAAGTCCCGAGCTTTTTCACAAAAGTCTCGAGCGTTTTTACAAAGTCCCGAGCTTGTTTTCTAAAAGCTCGAGCTGTTTTACAAAGTCTCGAGCTTTTTTCAAGTCTCCGAGCTTGTTTTCTAAAGGCTCGAGCCTTTTGTCCAAAGGCTCGAGCTTTTTCAAACAGGCTCCGAGCTATTTCAAACAGTTTCCGAGCTTTTTAAAACAGGCTCCGAGCACTTTCAAACAGGCTCCGAGCTTTTTATTAACAACATCAGAGATTCAAATTTCACAGATTCAATATTCACAAAACCAGTTTCATGTTTACAAAAGGAACGTTTTTAAAAAATGAAGGATAAAAAACAGTATTTCAGACAAACATATTACCTTGTTGTGCTTACTGAAGAACGTTGAGTAGAGTAGTTTTGAAATTTATTGTAGAGAGAGAAAGAGAGGAGTTCCTGCCTTTAGTGTTTCAAGTGTGGAGATGGAAGTACAGAGACAATTAAAAATTGATTATTTAAGGGCAATTTTGGTAGTTCACCAAAATATGTGCCTTTTAAACATAAGTTATTAAACCGGTGACGTTCGTGCAACAGCGAGACAAAAATGTGACATTTCTCACCATTTCCACTTTCCAAGTAGTCAATTACTCGCTTGACAAGTAGTTAGTTGTTTGATGGGTGAGTGGCCAAAATTTCCAACCACATAATTCTTAGATAGATATGATTCTTGTAATCGTTTATATAGAAAATAAGTGAGGTTGGGTATATGTTCACGTGAGGATGTCCATGCATAAATCTAATACTGATACTTCATTTACCAGTCTTATTATTATTATGAGTCAATGCACAAGTCTACTCTTGTGTTGTTGGACCAAAATTTTCAACCACACAATTCTTAGATAGATACGATTCTTGTAATCGTTTATATAGAAAATAATTGAGGTGGGGTAAATGTTCAATTGAGGATATCCATGCACAGATGACGGGCACGTCGTTGAAATGCCATCAAAAGATTGAACATTTAAGTTCGGCCTCGCAAGAATGCCAGTCACAGAGACTAGCACAGCGGCAAGCAATTCAAGGATCCTTCCGCAGGGAGGTGGGATTCACCGACCGTCTTTAGTTCTAGCTATTATTACAATACGCCGAGCGGACTCGTGTGTTGCGTATGCAAAAGAATGTGGAAAAGTAAATGCGAAACTAACCTAACAAACTACATAAATAAACAATATGTACAATGATAGGATGTAATGAAGCGATAAGGAATGTATATGGTTACACTAAGCAAATGACTCCACCATAGCAATTATGCAATTTCATACAAAAATGCATAGTCAATGTTGAATGCCGTGCTCACTTAATCCTCGCCAATTGTCCTCACTCCAGCAACAATCGACTATACCGATATGCACCAGCAATCTATCTCTTGATGGTTGCCTGAGTTGCACTCGAGTTCATTAAGAACAATGAGACACACATAGCGACAATACATGCAAAAACGTGCGCAGGCTCTACATGTAGTGGCCAACCTACTAGTGCACGTTGAGTGCTTGATAACATCGTAAAATACACCATTTGGGGTCCCCATTTCCTATCGTTTGCTTTCTTTTTCTAGATTATTTTTTTTATTTAATATGTTTTGTGAGCCTTGTGTAGGTAAGATCCCTTAAAATAAGGTGTTGAGCTAAGTTGAAGAGTTTTGGAGTTAAACGGGCTGAAATTGGAAATCTTCGTACAATACACTCAACTTTGGAGGGCCATATCTACCTCCTCCGATAGAACTATGCTTCCTATTACCTTTTTTTGGAAAGCCCCGGATGTCTACTTTCCAACGATTTTTACAGATTGTGATTCCGAGGCTTCTAGAGGAATTTATGACAGTTTTTGTAACGGTGCGCGAAGCTGAAGCTGCACTCCGCGGGGTGACCCGCGGGAATTCTGGATGGAGTATCCAGCGGAGTTTTGGGCAGTATTTTCCATGGGATAAGTCTCCACGGGAAGACTGGACGAACCATCCCACTGAAAGGTCTGTTTTCAACCATTTTCAGCCACTATTTGAAAGGTAATCTTGTCATTTCACACCCCATTCGTACCCTAAGTTCCAAACTCTATATATACCCTTTTTTTCTACATTTTAGAGAATCCCTCTCCTCCTCTCACACCTCTTCTCTTCTCTTTTCCATTTTCTTCTCTTTTCTTCATCTTCTCCATCAAATAAGGAGAGAAACTAGTTCCCATGGAGGATTTTCCTCCATGGGAGCTCACCATACACCCCCACAACACCATTTTACACTTCCTCCATCCATTTTAGAATTGATTTCAAGGAAATAGGAGTGGTTTTAGGACCAAATCCGAGCTAGGAAGGTTTGGAGCATCTTTGGAGGACTTGTCTTCAAGGGTTTGCTCTTATTTACTCTTTTCTTTATAATTTTCGTTTCTTTAATGTGTAACCCCAATTTGGGAATATTGTAAACCTACACTTGTGCAATATATGTATGTTTGGTCTTAAATTAGGTTAGGTTTTGTTTTATTCTTTGTTAATTGCATGATTTAAACTCTTATTGTGATATTCATGTGTGTGGAGGTTAGAAATTGATATGTATGCATGACTGAGATTAGGAGTAGAGTAATTTAATGTAGGAGTAGAGTAATTTAGCTTCCCATGAGTGTTTGTATGTTAATGGATAACCAAAATACCATGTATTGAATAATTTGAGTATTAGGGATTTTAGCCCCAAAGAGTGGAAAATGTTTCAGTTCAGGCATTTAGTTGCTAAATTGGCCTTGGTTCACATCCTTGTGCTTAATGGTTCTTATTTAGGCACAATTTCCCATCCTTGGCCGGATTGGGTGATGAATTGGTTTTGGAGAATTTCCTAAATCAAAAGGATGAACCTTCAACTTAATTTGAATGTTCTTAATGTTAATCAACCAACTTATTGCACATTGTTGTTTGGTGAACTTGTTTTCCATTTTTAGCCATCCTAGGGAGATTGATAAAACCGAATCCTTGACTTAGTAGTAAAGACTACAGAATTCCTCTTGTGCTTGTGTAGTAATATGGATATTTAGTGTGCTTAATGCTTTCACTCTGTTAGCCACCTTGTGAATGACATTTAGGCTGTGTGTTATATATCGCGTGGTTCACATTAATATGCTCAGCTTGGTATCCTCTACATTTGACCAGAAAGTTGAGAGATCACTAGGCTGGCGTGTAGAGCTCATGTGTGTGTCCCACGGTCCTTAATGAATCCAAGCATTTATGCATGGATGTAATCTCTATGGGCTCGAGAGAGGGTAGAGATTAATTAAGGGGACATAAGCATATAACATACGTGTTGTATGGGTACCTCGTATTCTTAATGTTTTCACTTGGTTGCCATCCTGTATTTGGTTAGCCTCGTGGATGAATTATTGGTTGTAGTATGGTCTATGACGTTGCACGTTACATGCCCAACTAAATGTCTTATGTGTATGACCAGAAAGTGAGAGTATCACTAGGCTGGCGTACATGGCTCTTTTGTGTGTGCCACGACACTTAATGAATCCATGTTTTGCGTGGATGTGATCTCTAAGACATCGAGAGAGATTAGAGATAAATTAAAGGGACACGAGTCTATGGTATACTTGCACATTTGAGGGACTAGGTGAGTCTAGTGCTTAATTAGGAGGGTTGTCACGGATGAGTCATTTCCTTCATGCATCTCTCCATTCCCCTTATCATTGTAATTATCATATTTATGTAATTTATTTATTTATATTATGATTTACTTTTTTGCAACACATGAGTCCGCTTGGCGTGTTGTAATAATAGCTAGAACTAAATATCTTTTTGGGATCCGCAATTCCCTAACGACAGAATGGCGGGTATCAGTGCTTCACATCTCGGTCCTTCACACAACAACCTAAGTTCATTCAAGTGATGGCTAACCACTCAAAAGCTTTAAGCGATTCGAAGGGCCACTCAACCATTAACTTGCTTATGCAACAATGCTAGATTTATATCAATTCCTTAATGAATGAAAGTACACACTGAAGAAGAGACAAAGATACAAAGAAAGAAATACAAAATGGATAGAAATGAGACCCCTTATCAGTAACCGGGAATAGAATACCGGGTCTTCTCAGGTGTCAATCCGAGATGTCCTCACCACTGGACGAATACGGCGTTCTCCTATCTCACGAATGCACAACCCTCTTAATAAAAGAGAAAGCTCTTTCCTTATCTCTCTAAACTCTTTAAGATGGATGACTTAAAGTGGAAATAAGCTTACCAACAACTATATGCATCAATGTTGATTGTTATCATTAAGAACATTCTAATAAATTAAGGGTTCATTCTCTTGATTAAGGCATTCACCAAAATCAATTGATCACCCAAACCCAAGCCATGGGATGAGCAATTGTGCCTTGAAACAAGGCCTATTAAGTACAAGAATAAATAACCAAAGCCTAATCTAGCATGTGAATGCATAATCAACCAAGCTTCTCCCACTCTTTGGAGGTAAAACTCAAACACTCAAATCATTCTACTCATGGCATTTAGGTTCACTCATCAACATACAAACAATCATGGGAGGTTAATTTACACTACTCCTAAATTAAATTACTCTACTCCTAATCTCATTCATTCATACATATCAATTTTGACCCTCCACACACATAAATATCATAATAAGAGAAAAATTATGCTTAAACCAAAGAATAGAACAACACCCAAAGAATTTAAGGACAATCAATACATTTATTACACCAGTGAAGGTTCACAATATCCTCAAATTCGTGATACACATCAAAGAAAATAAGAAATATAAGAAATGAGTAAAAAAAGAGACAACCTTTGAAGAATAACCCTCCAAAGAAGCTCCTAGATTTCCTAGCTCGGAATTGGTCCAAGAACCACTCATATTTCCTTGTAATCTACTCTAAGATGGATGGAGAATGTGTAAAATGGTGTGGTGGAAGTGTATGGTGGGCTCCCATGGAGGAAAAACCTCCATGGGAGCTTGAATCACTCTTTTATTTGGGGAAGAAAGGAGGAAGATGAAGAGAAGGGTGTGAGGTTTGGTTTTGAGGTGTGGGGGATCTGGAAGATTCCTCAAAAATGAGAGAAAATGGGGTATTTAAAGAGTGGTGGAGCTAGGGCACGAAATGGGGGTGAAAGGACAAGATTACCTCTCAAATTCGGCCAAAAATCGCTAAACTGGAGCCCTATGTGCTGGTGGTGCGCTTCTCGACAAGCGCATGACCAGCACTGACCTTCTGGACCAAAAGCGCTGGTGGTGCGCCCTTGGTGCGCTTCTCGACAAGCGCATCTCTTCTTCAGTGTTTTCCAGCAGCGCGTACCGTTACAGAAATGGCCATAACTTCCTCTAGAAAACCCGGAATTGCATTCTGTAAAAAGCAGTGGAAAGTAGACATCCGAGAATTTCCGAAAATAGGTAGTAGGAAATGTATTTCAATCTGAGGAGGGAGATATGGCCCCTGAAATCTGAGTGTACTGCATATACATTTTCCATTTCAGCCCAAAAAACTCCAAAAAAAACTCCAAAACTCTTCAATTAAGCTCAAATACCATATTTATGGTTTAAAACATGTACAAGGCTCACAAAACATATTAAATACATAAATAAGCTCAAAAACGAGTACAAATGATAAGAAATGGGGACCTCAAATAGTTGTAAATGTGGTCCGATCAATAGAAAAACAATAATAATTTTGAAACGAATTATAAACTCAAAACAACTTTTATTTCCATGTAAACAATGTTTATCTCTCTCTTAGCTATTTGTCAAACATTAGTGCTACTAAATTCATGTGGTTTCTAACAGAGCAATCAACAATTCACCCAATCTCTGCCACCAAATCGTAATTAATTAACTACAATAAGATGGCTTTATTATTATTGATATTATAATGGAATTTAATTGATAATATATTATAATGGAATGTAATTATTTAATCAGTAATATCTTAAACAATATATTTTATGAAAACAAAAAAAATATCTTAAACATTATATAATATTAGAATGGAATACCTTGCGGGCTTACACTAAATCTACGAAATCTATATTATATATATATATATATATATATATATATATGTGTGTGTACAATTGTAAAAAATTTAAATGACTTCCTTGATTGTAATTAAATTGATTTAATAATATTCATTACAACCCAACTAAAAAAAAGTGGAGGAAGAAATTTTCTACTATAAAATCAAAATTATAAACTCAAAAAACCATTATATTCTAAGCGAACAATTTGTATTTCTCGAAACTATTCGGCAAAGATTAACCCAATACTGCTACTGAATTGTAATTAGCAATTCATTTGGAAAATCAGCATTAAAATAAAAAAGAAAGAAATATCAAAAAAAAAAAAAAACTGCTATTAGGACTTGATCTTATAAATTGAAGTTTGAGCAACATCCATTTCACTTTGGGCCAAAAACCACCAACGTGTTTTTCTAATTAGGGCATAAGTATTAGCTTCTGACAAAGTTCTATTATGAGTCTGAGTAATGACCTAATTGCATCATGAATAAAGATGATAGAAGAAGTGGGGCCTAATTGAAGAACTAGAAAGAAGACACACCTTTCTCTTTAATTATTTGGGTATTGACCAGCATTTTATTGCTTTTGAATCTTGATGAGGATGACAAACTGAGGATGACAAATTGTCAACACTGATAGGACAGAGGGGCCTCCAAAATAAGATTCATAACTGTAAAAAAATTGTTAATTTTTACAATTAAGATTCATATATATAGTTGTGAATTCCTGCATATACACTTCTCGCACATAATAAGATTCATAGGTTATGTGTTATTAATTGTAAAATCTACATATCTTAAGCTATTTGAATTACTTTTCTGTCAATTAATTGTAAAATCTACATACCTTAAGTTAAGCTATTTGAATTCACTTGAGCTGCTATTTGTCCAACCTGTTTCTTTTCCACAGTACCGAATCTTAAGAAACTTGATGTTGCTCGTAGTGATTTCAAGAACATGTTCTTATTTGAAGGACCAACCTACAAGGAAAAACATGTTCAGGTACCTTGCAACATGTGTTTTTTGTTCAATGCCCAAATATGAAGATCTTTTCTCAAGGAGTCCTAATCGCTTCAAAACTAGATAGAGTACGAAAAGATGGATTCAAATTTGAAACAAGGATGAAACAGAAGATGAAATACAAGTTGAAACAGAGGATGGAATAGGATTTGATGGTATTGGGAAGGCGACACAAAAGGTATTCAAGAATCAACGTTTACATTTTTGCATCAATTGGACTGTTAGAAGCAGTATTTTTTTTAATTTTTGTTTTTCTGTTTGCTTAATTAATTTGAGATTCCTGGCTGAATTGGTGGAAATATGATCTTTTTTATCCAGTGAACATGCTTTTTGTGGTTGCAAATTTGCTTGATTAGGTTTTTTTGTAGCAAAAATGTTAATAAAAAATTCCGATAATTATCGAAGTGAAATTTGATTGTAAATACCTTAATTTAAGCTAAGATTTTAATTGCAGTCGATGGAATCAATTCAATAATTTCAGAATCCAGTGATTTTGCGTCGTTCACTCTTTTTTTTTTCTTCCTTCCAATTAAGAGCTGTTACCATTCATGTTTTGATCCTTAATATCCTATGCTTTATAATTATAGAATGCTCAGAATGATGAAGAAGAGTGAAGCAATTCTTCACAGACAAGTCGGAACATTGTATGCAGCTCATACTATTCCAACAGAAAACGGTTTCGATCTGTTTCAGGTATTCTCTTTGTTTTACTTTTTCCTTCAGAAGAGTTTACACAATTTATGTTTCTTGATTTATATTTGAACTGTTGAGAGCTTCATGTTCTAGTACTTTGGTTGTGTTTCAGGCATTACTATTTGTGTAATCAATATTGAATTTTCTAGTCTATTTTCACATTATATGATGAAATAATATTCTAGTAAGAATTCTAATGATTGATTCAAACAGTCATGCATCATGCTTTGATCCAGAATTGTTAAGGTCATCATTTGCATACAATCTAAATTAAACTTGACTTTTTTAAAACTTTCAAATTCATAATCATCTTGTTCGATATACTACTCTATTGAGTCTTGTTTTCTTTTAATGACATTCGATCAACTTGGGTGCATGCTTGATAGTTTGTGGAGGGACTCTACTTGAATTTATAAACCTGAATTGATGACTGTGAGAAGTGAGAAATAGGAGCCACACTGAAAGTAGCTTCTACAAGACCATATTGGTGACCTCCGAGTCCTCCATCAAAATCACTAGGTCCATGTTACTCCCATTCATGGAGATCTAGCGGTCAATTTGGGAGATCTCCGAAAGATTTTCTGGATTTGCCAACCTAAACTCTTGAACATTGTAATGTGTGAATCTACTGATCATGTTCGATTGATAATTGCAGTAAGCTATTTTGTTTGAGATTCAATTCTTGCCTCCAATTCATCCATAACTTTGAGCATTTTCCAAACTTAGCAATCTGAAAAATTTCATAGACAACATAAGACAGACAAATGCCTACAATTCTTGATTTGCCTCTTTATTTGTCACAATAATATTACATATCTGATATCTCAACACCAGTTGAGACCAAAAACAACATGATAATGTCCTAAGTACTACTCTTTCAGTCCGATAACATACAAAATCATTACACTTGAAATGTTAAAACTTGACTCACACCTCAGAAGAGCATCCAGGAACTGCCATTGAAGTAGAACCTTAAAAGGTTTTCTGAAATAGCAAAGACTTGCTATTCTTAGTCTGTTTAAAACATATTGACAGATTTAGTGGCTCTTAACTTATTATTACTTAGATTTAGATTGGTTCTACATGCACCTATTAGGTATTATTGACTTTAATAAACTGTGTATTTTATGTGATGCTTGTCCTGATCAAGTTGATTCTTCTGCTTACCTTGAGCTGAAATTCAACCCAAATGTCATTTTAGCAAATATATAAGGAATAAGTAATGTTAATCTAAAACATGCATGGAATTCTACTAATTGCAATCGAGAATAAAAAAGAGTTACCTTTTCATTGAAGGGATGATGAATGTCGTCATGACAGTTCATTTCTTCAATTTCTTTGTTCGCATACTTAGAGCCAGAGCAGAATGTCTTCAACTTTGGACAATCCTTAATAGAGATTTGAGTCAAGGAGAGGAATTCAATTGAATTTCCGGACCCAAATCGTGCGAGTTTCGGAAGACCTCTGAGCTGCAGGTTGAGTAGTTTAGGAAACACCATCATAATCATTTTTTCATCTCCTCTTAATTCTTCTGTGTTGATTATCCCTTCAATTGATTTACAATTCCGTATCTCAAGTTTTTATAGTTGCAGAAGTCTTTCAACCACAGAATACGAAAACAAAAACTTCAAATCATTACATTCCTGCAAAGTCAAGTTTGTCAAAGCTTGTCAACAAGAAGATATTAATGGAAGTTGATCAAGCCATGTGCATCTTATGTTAATTGAGGATAGTTTCAGGTTCTTCAAGCTTGGAAGCACAACCTGCAGACACATATTTCACTATTTCTTAAAGATTGAAAAGCAAGATATATAAACCTATAATAATAATATACATATACCGTTTACACTGCTAACTCAAAATGAAAAACAAAAATAAGACGAAGGAACTTACATTTTGACTGAAAAGTGACATGAAACCATCTGCCTCATCTTCAGCAACGATTTCTTGAGATTCATTATCAGTTGTGGAAGCATCGAAGCTGAAACTTGTGAGTTGTGGTAGGCATTCTAAGTGTGCAGTTGAGTGAATTCAAACCTCCGTATACTTTCATTTTGATGGACTAGTTCCATGTTTTCCTTGGAAATAATCTCTTCTAGCTTCTTACAATTGGTCACTTCGATTTCTTGAAGCTGCAAAAGGTTATTGACCATGGAAAAAGAGAAGAGATGCTTCAATCTATCACAATTTCTAACTTTCATGATTCTTAATTTGCTGAAAGAGTTTGTTGCAACTTGGGCATGGCATATCTTCTCTAAGTTGATCAAATTATCAAGAAACAGTGACTCTAGCCGAGGAAAGACATTGCATAAACCCCATCCAAATGAGTTAGCAATATACTGAATCTCAAAACCATTATGAACATGTAAATGCTTCGATTGTGGGAAACCTTCCCCACTAAGTTCATTAACAATACTCTTAACACCCTTTAGTTTATTTAGATGGACATCTTCAGTTCTGTTCAAAAGACTTTTAATCTCATTGCACAAATAAATGCTACTACTCAATTTCAACTTCAACGTCCTTGAGGTTTCATATTTACCGGACCAATTCCACACTTCTCCAATAAATATTCGATATCTTTCCAATTTCCCAAATGATAAGTCTTGTGGTATGATCTTGGCATTAGGAACATGTATGTCTAAAGCTGTAAGGCAAGACAATTGCTTCAACTCAGCAATACTAGCATTACTCTGTCCTTCAATATCCCATTGATCAAAACTATCACCCATATAGAGCTCCTCTAAACGAGTTAGGCTTGATATAACATTTGATTTGATTACTTTAAGTTTTGAAAAATGGCTCAAGTCTAACAACCTTAAACGGGACAGTTGACCAATTTCTCTAGGCAACTGCTCAATATCAGATTTCAGAAAGCTAAGAACTTCAAGTTCCTTTAGCTCTCCAATAATTGCTACATCTTCTAACCGGCAGCGATCCAAACAGAGCTTATGAACGTTTATTAGGCAGCACAAGGACGAAGGTGGTGACAACAAATGAATTCCACTCATATCTAACACTTTGAGACCTTTCATTCCTTCAAAAACAGCATCTGGAATTTGTAAAGAGGCATCATTCAAAGATAACAAAAATAGCTCAAGTTTTGGAAATTCTATTTTTTCAGGAAGCTCGTAAATATCTCTAAAAAGTAGAGTAACAGCAGCTGAATCTCTTGGCAGTTTCTTCTCTAGAGCCTCTTTCAAGCCAGCAGCATCTTGGAGATTAAACCGAAGCTTAGTGGTGGATGATATGGAAACAGCAACAGCATGAATGACATCGTGCATTTTCACACTATTGCTATCGTAATCATGATCCATCAACAGACATGAAGTTTTGAGATCATCTATCAACGAATGCAGCTTGTTCCTTCCTTCTTCTAATGTATCAACATCTTGCAACAAATCCAAACCCATACTATATTTCAACATGTCAGTAATATATACACCGTATCCGTCATTACATAGACTGCAAAGCAAAAATAGAGATTTTGCTTCCTCACCTTCCAAAAAGTTGAAACTCAATTCTATGGTAGAGTACACATCTGCATTCATTCCTTTGATGTTTTTTGGATTAGCCTTTTTAAGTTGATCACGTGCAGTCTTCCAGGAAGGAAGACTCTTATTTTTCAGCGCATTTGCAATTGTTTTAATTGCAACCGGCAAGCCACCACATTTTCTAACTATCTCAACTGTAATAGGATTTAAATCAGATTTTTCTTCCAAACACCCTACAGTCGTCCAAAATAAACTCTCTGCTTCCGGATCAGACAAAATTTCAACCTTGAAATTCTTATGAATATCCATATCATTGCGTAATACATCTAGTCGGCTAGATGTCAACAATATTTTGCATTGCCTTTTATTAGCAGTTTCTCCTTCCTCCCGATTTACCTTTTGCATGATACTTTTTTTCTCATCACCCGCTACAGGAATTCCGATGGACTCGAAATCAAGTCGTGCCCAAACATTATCTAATATTACAAGGATCTTATTTTCTTTCTTCATCCTCTCATGTAATCGAGCAGCTCTTCCAGATTCACTCTCCTGACGAAATTCCAGACCTAGTTCATCAGCAATTTGACCTTGAATTTTTCTGATTTCAGGTTTCTCGGTTACCACAGCAGTAACAACAACATCAAATAACTTGTTCTCTTTGGCTTGCTGAGCAACTTTTTTGACTAATGTGGTTTTACCCACACCGCCCATTCCGTATACTCCAATCAAATCGACATCAGCATCTGCCAATGCCTCCATAATATGCTCAGAAAGTGACATTCTCGAAGCAAAGTCCTCATAGCCCTTGATGTAGATGGAATTTGCTCTTTGAGGGGGAAGACGGTAAGAAACTTTCTGAAAATTTCCTTGGCCCAAGAGATTGAACCCATCCTTGGCCGTCTTCACTGCTTTCTTGCTGAGAGAGTAACGGGTCTTCGGACTAGGGCAGACGCCTATTGAACACAGCTTCTTTGCTTTGACACTATCATCAGCGATAGGTTTGACAGCCATGCCATTCAGCCATTCCTGAACTTGCTTTTCAATCTCATCCCCTGGTTTCTTGGCTTCGTCAACTTCTGTACTTTCATGGGTCAGCTTCTGTACTTTGACTTGATCATCAATGATGGGTTTGACATAATTTTTAACAAACTCATCGACGTTATCCAGGCATCCAGCCATTCCTGAACTTGCTTTTCAATCTCATCCCCTTGTCTATTGGCCTCGTCGACAGAATGCTGCACACTCTCTCTTAGATTGGTCAGCATCTTTACTTGTTTCTTTAGCTCCTCCATGTTCCTCTTGTATTTGAACGCATAACTTAAATGCCGTCTGATGGGATCAACCAGATAAAAGAAACCTTAACACAGTGACGCTAAAGAAAGAGTAGTAATAACGATTTTTTTTTTTATAACAATAAACAGAGTAACAAAAACGATATATCAGAGGAGAATGCAAATTTTTGAAGAAAAAAAAAAGGACAACCACCAACAAATAAAAGCTTCATTCTTGAATACAGATATTGATAAGAAAAAGGTTCAATAAACAAAATTATAAAATTATAAATCACTGCTATATATGATTCTAAGAAGCGGGACAAATAGTAAAAAGTTTTTCTCCTTTTTTCTAATTTTTAATTTTTTCAATTATCCAACTGAAGTTATAAACTCAAATGACTGAAAAACGAAAGATCACAGAAACTGAAAGAAAAACTGAGATTTTGTAAAATGAAAGCAAAGCCAATAAAATGAAGGAAAAACAGAGACAATAGGTTGAGAAAAGAAAAATAGAAACCAACAAAACTATTAATTAGAAGAAGAAAGTAATCAAGTTATAAAGGCGAGGATTTGGAAACAGAGTAACAAAGTGAAGAAGAAAGGTGTGAAAAGTTTAGAGCAAAGCGCACCTCTGTCTGTATCTCAGAGCAAAAAACAAAAGAAAGTCCTGCCCTTTCTCTATCTCCCTGGAATAATCACTGAAAAAGTGAAAATTTTGAAAGATTTAGATTCAGTGTATTTTTAATGAATATTGTTAACCTATTGCAGTTTGTTTTACAAGTATGGAAGGTGAGG
Source organism: Dipteronia sinensis (assembly GCA_033220585.1). Taxonomy (NCBI): domain Eukaryota; kingdom Viridiplantae; phylum Streptophyta; class Magnoliopsida; order Sapindales; family Sapindaceae; genus Dipteronia; species Dipteronia sinensis. Next base: position 77,806,041 of record CM065637.1, on the reverse strand, counting down.
GAAACAGTTATTGTTTATTTATTAAAAAAAGAAGAGATAAAAGCAATGTCAATGGAAAAAGAAGAAGAAAGTGAAGAGTGAATGCCCAAGTGTAGCTAAAAGGCAAAAGCTACCTAATCATTAGGGATGTCCATAATACAGGTTGGTGACGGGTTTTTCATTACCATTCTCAATCCCAATTTGTATAATAAATATTATCTCGGTAAATATCTGCTTTATAATAAACGGTACGGGTACGAGGATTCCTTATTACGGGATCGGTTTCTTGTCTTATATCATTCTCATTCCATTAATGTATTTTGTTAATAGAAATCATATAAAATTTATTGAATACTATAAAAATTATAATACAAAACAGTAACAATTAACAAACTCTAAATCAATTATAGCATAACACAGCTCATTAGCAAACTCTAAAAGGAGAGAAAATTACACTAAAAGTTGTAGTTATATATATATATATATATATATATATATATTAATATTGGATGACGTTCTTCAACACACATATATATATATATATAAAATCATTTTCTACTCAGTGCACACTGATATTATCAGTGCATTGCACGTGAGATATAGATTATGGATAAGCACTGACAGGTGCATACGGATTGGGTCAAAAGCAATTGAATCTAATGGTTCACTTACAATGCACTGATAAATATTTATTAGTACGCACTGAAGTGAAAATTTTCATATATATATATATATAACAGGTACGGAGATGGGTCGGGACAAGGATTGAAAATCCCAAAACTATCCCGAAATTAAATGGGGGGTTGAAAAAATTACCAAACCCATACCATATATAATATAAATTGTAGGCACTAAACCCAGCCCTAACGGGACGAGTCCCCATGTGTCCCGGACCAATGAGTAATTTTGACATCCTACTAATCATTAGTTATTTAATACAAATTGATTTTTAATAAAAATAGACTAGAATTGACTTTATATATTTAACAATGACCAGTACAATTAAAACAATTAATATCACAATTTGGCCAATTTCGAAGCATTCATATTGAATCTTTTGTTTTTGTTTTTGTTTTTTTTCTTTCTAAAAACTAACATAATTGTGGTTAAGGGGTCTTGCGAGATTAGGTTCTACAAGCACGTTCGGAATATAACTCCCCCCAAATGGAGGGGTTTCACCACACTTTACGGTTTAATAGATAAATGTAAACATATATTTACAATACCAACGGTGGAGCTTTATTTTGAAAGTTAAGTAATTGTGTAGTTAAATGGTAAATTGATCGGAATGTGTTGATGAGTTATTGGGTAAATGTGTAAGAGTTTTGTTTGGCCTGATTTATTGTTCCCTATCAAACTGATTGACTTTGTTTGAACAAACCTAATGTAGGAATGGATTTAATTTAATACAAATTGCAATGTGAAAACAACCCTTATTAATTTGACTGTTATAATTTAAGTTAATACAATGTTGGGTATCGATTTTCATTTGCTATTTTTTTAAAATAAAAATAATATTTTTGGTTTCAGATTCGAAATCCAAAGATGCATCTGATAATATATACGAAAAACAGTATTCTGATATAAAAACACTAAAAAAGTGTTCGGTGGGTTAACCGCCAAATATAAAAAATTGTCAATAATTCATCCCAAATATAAAAAGTTGTCATCAATTTATTATTAATATGCAAAATTTTAAAATATTTCAAAAAGAAAAAAGAAAAAGGAAAAAAAAATAACTTGAAGGATCAAATCGATAGCTCTAATGCCAAAGGAAATGAGATCCTCCTCCAGCGTCCTCCAAAATTTATGTCGTGGAGAGGTTAGGAAGAAGCAGAAAAGAAGAAGAAAGATGGAGAAAAACAAAAAGAATGAAGCAACAGTAAATGAAAGTAAATTTGAAATCGTTATTAAAATATAAAAACAAAAATACCAAACAAAAATTATGGTACCAGACAACCCCTAAATTTCTATCACAAAAATTAGGAAATTTCAGGAAATGGCTAAAATCCAGATGCATTTGTGACATATAGCCACTTTCCTGAAAAATTACATTTATAACAAAATACAGTTTTAAAAAAATCAAATATATCCAAAACAGGTCTTAAATGACCACTATAGGTCTATATATATACTAATTGTTTAGCCACAAGAGTTTCTAAATCAAACAGAGAATTTTTTATTTTTAATATTTTAAAAAAAAATCTTATAGGACCGGAGCTCGTCAAAAAGCAAAAATAGAAAAGAAATGTTCCATGAGCAGAATGATTCTAACAATAGATCTAAGAAACAAAAGTACAAAACCAATTGGGATGTTAAAAGTGGATGCAAACTACAGAGTAAAGTCAATAAATGGAAGAACAAACAGTAACACAAAAAAAAAAATACACATTTGTACCTACACACACTTGTTGTACCACACAAACGTGAATCACCACTACACAACCGGTGGCGATCAAGCTTGAGATGATAACTAATAACGTCTTTGGTTGTAATTAAATTGATTTAATAATATTCATTACAACCCAATGATCATACCGATAAATGCACATCATTTTAAGGTCTCCATTACCTAGCTTTTGTTCTCGTTTTCGAACATATTTTGGTATATAATTGAATTAATAATATTCATTACAACCCAACTGAAAAAAAAAAGGTGGAGGAAATAAATTGCTACTACAAAATCAAAATTATAAACTCAAAAAAACTATAATATTCTAGGCAAACAATTTGTATCTCTCTATTTGGCAAAGATTAACCCAATTCTGCTACTGAATTGTAATTAGCAAAATTCATTTGGAAAATCAACATTAAAATACAAAAGAAAAAGAAATATCAAAAAAATAAAAATAAAACCCTTGTAAATTGAGGTTTGAACAGCATCCATTTCACTTTGGGACCAAAACCACCAACCTTGTAAAAAAAAGAGTTAAGGCTTTTCCAATAAACCTTTTTCGATTTTTCAAAAAATTTAAAACATTAAAAGTATCCTCATGACATCTTATTAATTGCGCTTCAAACTTTTCAAATAAAACCTTCCTAAACCTATTCAATCATAATTCTCATGTGTTTTGTAATAAATTAACTATATAAAAGTGTTTATATATTCGGTGGAGAAAAATAATATTCAATTTATATATTCAATAATAATAATAATAATAGAGGTTTTGAAGAAACCTGAGTAACTGACCTTAGTGTTTGTCTGAGTCCTCTGCTTCTGTTAGAACAATGAGAAATGGATGTCCGTAGAGATGTATATGAGAATATCAATGTGAAGAGAAATAAATCTTTTTGTTCTTTGCTTTTTATTTTCTTCTTTTTTCAACTTTTTGAAATTTACTTAATTTAATGAAAATTCACTATTCACACATCTGTTTGTCTGACAATATCATTGCCACTGTAAATACAAAAGCAAATATCTTTACTTTATATATTCTTTTTAATTGGTTACTCTTTCTATCTGCATATCAACAGCTTTGCTTCTGTACATTTCTTTATATGTAGCCTCAACACCTGTTTTGTTTATTTTCTTTTCTAATGTTAAAAATGGAAACATTAATGTTTATCTGAATTTGTAATGATGAGCTTCAAAATATGAAATTCAACAATAGAGGGGCATATTTACCAAAGAAGAGCATTCGACATTTTTCCCAAAATCTACTCAGAATTTTAATTAATTAACTGGAAATATGAGCATTCAACATTGTATGTATGTACCTGCATCACTACATAATTCCAACATAATTCCAAAGCTTTCAAAGACTTGCTCGACAATGGTGGATTCTGGCCAGCCTACGAAGACTGCACCATGTCGAACATGTAAATATTTTTATATATTCGGTTTGTGTTGGGTGTGTAGAAATATTAGCCCAACTTGTTCCCAGCCCAAATCAGAAGCCCAAATCAGAGCTTAACTAACTGAAGCCCACTCAGTCCAGCAACAGATCTTCTGCATTTAGACAAAAACGGTGCGTTTCTTTTGGGATAAGATCAGACTTCATCTCTGATATGATCACGTGGTGTAATCCATCGTGGCAAACTCTCAGTGGTTGGTGAAGATTTCGGTCAGACTCAGAAGATAAGCCTATATAAGCATTCAGAAGAGAGAGAAGGAGAACAACGAATTCACTCTCTGATTTTTGTCTAGGGTTCTCTGAAATTTTTTCTCTCTTTCTCTTGTGAAAATCTCTGAGTGTTTGGTTTTTCGATCTTGGTGAATCCAAGGGTTCTATCTTTGTAATCTTTGTAAGATTAGTGTTATAGAAGGAAGGAAAACAGTGTTTACTTCTTGTTTAAGGCTGAGTGATTTTTCTTTGTAAGATCTGTTTTCAGATCGTGTGAGGTTCTTGAGTGATTCTTGAGGTGAGTTCTGTTGTGTGACAGGTTCTTGTAGTCTGGGTTGTAGTTGAGAGTATTTAGGTTCTTTGATTTGGTTTGTAAAAGACTTTGATATAGTGGAGAGAGAGTTCCGGTGAAGAGCTCAAGGTGGATGTAGGCCGTTAGTGGCTGAACCACGATAATTTCGGTGTTGGTTTTTTCTTGTTCTTCTTCACTTCTTGATTCTGCATAAATATATTATGTTCTTGTGATCTCTTTCTTGTTTTATGCTTCTAAGTCTTGAGTATTAGATTGAACCTGAATTCTTGCATATTTGATATATATATATATATGGGCAAATATATATACATTTATGTATTACTGGTGTTTTAGAAACAGATCAAAATATTATTGTTGTTGTTATATTTTTTTTTGAAATGGTAATCTTATTAATAAGAAAAAGAAGGCCAGAGCCTTAGCCTGGCAGGCAGGACAAAAGCCAACAAACAAAAGCAGGAAAAACGGGAACAGGAGCAACTATCCCAGAAACAGAGCCTCAAGACACACAACAGCACCACCAGGACACAAAAACCACCAAGCAGCCACAAAAACAAGAACAAGGAAACAAGGAGCCAACAATCACCACTCAACCCAATCCACAAAATCTCCAGCCTGACTCAAGCCCATCTTCGCAAGGCTATCGGCAAAGGCATTACAAATTCTTGGTTCAAACACAACCTTCAAATCCCCTTCCGCACGAATGCAACTTCTAATCTCCCTAATGTTATTGGCGTGCTCCAGACAACCAAACTCCCCTTTATATTGTTGTTGTTATATGAATGTCTAAGTTTCTGTTATCATGCATCTTGCTCTAAGTAGTAGCTCGTGAATCTTGCTGAGATATTATATCTGTATTAGAACAAGTTGTGTGGTAGTTTTAATTCTGGAAACAAAAGGATTATTATATTCTTAGGTTGTTTCCAGTAAAGTATAATTGGTACTAATTTAATTGTGTAGAAAGTATATGTTAAATATTTCTTGGTTGCAAATATATATATTGTTTGCAGATTCAGAACAGATACTGTGTTGAATCAGTGTGTCTTGGTAAGGCACTGATTCACAACAGGGTGTGAGACCAAAATCCCATATTGGCTAGACATGAGGATGATTGTGGGTATATAAGTATAGACATTGGCTCCATTGGTACGAGGCCTTTTGGAAAGTGTTCCAAGAGCAAATCCGTGATCATACTGGTTCCGTATTTATAACAGTTTGTATCCCAATTATCATGTCAATTTCGGTTTGTACTTGCTCAATTTGGTACCTGACTCGTCTTGACAACTGAGACAACAATATTAATACATTACCATTGGGTTTGTCAAATCCATTTCGACAAAAACCTGAAATTAGAAGTAAAAAGTTCAAAATTGCAAAAAGAGAAAAAGAATGGTTCAATAATTGATAAAATAAATTCAAGTGATCAAGTAGTGTTTATTAACATATGATTTTAGAAGGATGCATTAAAATCTCCATTGATCAATACAAAAGAAGAATAATTTAATTAAGATTTTCTTCTTGAATGTATCTCTAAGTGTTCATAAACACTCACAAAGACAGACCAATGCCTATAATTCTTGATTTGCCTGTCCATTCTTCATAATAACTTCACATATCTCAACACCATTTGAGACCAAAAACTGCATGATAATATCATGACCTAAATACTTCTCTTTCACCCCAATAACATATAAAATTATTACACTTGAAATGTTATAACTTGGCTCACACGTTAGAATTCGACAGAAAATCTCTCATGTCTACTATAATTTCTTCTATCATTTTGCAATCAATTATTTTCATTATTTTGGATTGGTCCAAACTTTTAACTGTTGAGAATGCCACTAAATTTATCAATCCATCACACTTTTGTACTTTCAAAGTAGCTAAGTTTTGAAGAGATACCAAGGATGGAGCTAAAGTTTTTAAGTTGCCACAACCTGATACTTTTAGATGTGCCAAATTTTCAAAAACTTTGTTAGTTTAAGAATTTTCCTTCCTCTGATGCAACAATTCATGCAGTTCACTCAACTTTAATTTGTTCAAGCATGAGAATGCAACCTTGAAATTCAATCAATAAACTGAATCAAAAAGAGAAATGAACAGAAAATAAAATGGAAAAAACACGGTTCTAGATCAAAACAGCTTTGTTTCATATATATGAATATTATAATTTTTATATATATATATATATATATATATATTATCAGAGTTTTTTCTTTGGATCACAATGATATATTTATATAATTATCAAACGCAGGATCCTATTTTTTTTCCGCAAGATCACAATTTATTATATATGACAATCATGGTGCTGATACCAACAAAGTAATTACCGGCGAGAATGGCAAAAACCAAATAATGGTTTAACTTCTTTAATTTTTTTGTCTTTCTGTTTTAATAAACCGAAGTTCAAAATTATAAAACAAAAAATTCAAAGGAAGAAAGAATTAAAGAGCAGAGCAGGCCAGTCTCATCCTCTGGTCTCCACCTCCAACATTTTTATTTTTTATTTTATTTAAAAATATTAGATCAATTTTATTTTAAATAATATGAATGGTATTTAAATTCATATACGTATCTTGTATAATTTTATTACAGAAATTTATAAATTTGGTATTGGAGCAAAAATAGTGCATTCAAAGGTAAATAAATCTCTATAAAGCTAAACTTTATAAAGAAATTCTATAGCAATGGAATATCTGTAAGACTGTAACTATAACAAAAGCCTATTAATAGTTGTTTGATTGTTAGTTACACAACTGTTTTTTTCAATAATTAAGATTGAAGACGAAAAACCATTAATTAAATTATCAGTAGCTACCTAACGTAGAATTAATTATTTAATACAAAGTTAATTGATAAAAAAATGGACTTCACCTAAAATGAGCCTCCTCAGTTGGCCGTGTCTATGTCTAAACCTCATATTTGGATGGAGGAGGAGGTCCCTGCCTGCTAGTGGTAGTGTTCAAGGATGTTGTTGTTGCTTCTACCTCTTGACGTCGTTACCTATTGGTTTATAATACAAAATCCAAACGTTTTCCACAAGGACACACAGGCTGTTTCTTTGTTCAACCTCATAATCTACAAAAACACACCATAGATGGTACATAAACACATCATGCATTGCAGATTACACCCTCAAAATTTACATGTTCGGTTGCAATCGATTCAACGGAAACCACTGCAATTTGAAGTAACACGTACTATGTTGTCTACATGTTTCATTTCTTCTCGACCCGGGAGGCGTGGACTGCTTTGTTAATCGAGTTTGATTAGCAAATGAAATCGTATAACATTAACTGTTTTGTGTGGGGAATCCAAATGAAGCTCTGTAGATTCTAGTTGAAGCAATTTTTTTGGAAAATTTGAAGCAAATTTATTGATTGAAAACTAACTAATGATTCTAGTTGAACCAATGCAACTATGCAGGCGCTATCAGTAAATAGTAACCAATTAGCACACCATATACTTCTATTATGATCTTAATATCAATACAAATCCAATTCCATCACAAATAAATTCACGGTTTATGGTTTTTAATTTCTCTCCTATTTCAGGAAGGAGGATTGTGAATGGCATATTTAGTCAGATAAAGAAGGCGAAGAGCAAGGTTCCATCGCTTGCCACTGGCCAGACCAGCTCCGAATACCAATGCCACCCACCCGCCCACCAGAGTTTGTTGCCTTGTTTGATGTTTTGAGAGTGAAATTCTTGTATTGATCCTCTATTCATCTGTGGCTGCTTCCCAACTTCCACCTCCAATGCCACCAGCTCCGGCCTCCTACAATTACAGTTTCTGTTGCTAGTTATCTTTGTTTTAACATCTAGCTAGAATCCTAGATAGGTTAGTTTTATAATTGTTTTGCTTGAGATAAAATGCTAATTGTGAACAAAATACATTATGTATGCATAACACCAATGTCTATGCTCGAAAAAACTTACAGTATCCCACTTGAGGATGCCATCATCGTGATCCATAGCCCTTGGATCATAGACACCCTATTTCCATTATCACATATCGATAGCTCATAATAATTAGCCAAAGAAACAAATGACATAAACTTGGATTATCTAACAATTATATAACTCTTTTGGAACCTAAAGCAGAATTGTGAATGTAACAGACAATTCGATTTAAAGCTTTCTTCCTTTGTGGAGGGTGTGCTGTGGCTCTTGCCTCTTGTCTCTCAGGCCTCTTGGCTCTGTTTTAATAAAATTGCAGTTCAAAAAAAAAAAACAGACAATTCGATTAGAGAATAAGACATAATGTATCATAAAGCACATGAACTTGCCTTATTAATTCCCAGCATTCATTTGCGGATGCCCACTGCAGTAGAATAACTCTTTCCTTCAGAACTTCAAGCAAGAAATTAATCACCTCTCCTATAAAATTCACAAAATTATGAGTTTATGACTGTTTTTCTTTTCTTCCCTATTTGGGCTGAATGTTTGCTCATCACTTAACTATAGATAAATAACTCTCACCACTTAAAACCCTGAAGATTGATCAAATTGTCTTTTTCAACTGTAAACATGCATGTCCACCTTGAATCAAAGTGAACATGTATATTGACACTGAAACATCCTCATCAAATATTGATTTTATCCCCAATTAGTCAAAAACACCGCTACAACTTCAAGCAAGTCAGAATTTTTACAAATACCCACTCCTCATTTCATGCAAAAAGATCACATAAACAAACAACAATTCTTTTATCATTTTATATATATATATAAAGGAGACATTTTTACCAGCAACTTATCAAGATACTGAGGCTGTCCATGTCCTCTTCTGATAGTCCCAGTGAGCTCCAAGAGCCAGTCAGCCAGAGTAGACTTTCCATAATCGATGTGGCAATGATCAAAAAGTTTCTGATTCTCTCAGGTGGGTACTGGCTCAAGTCTATGTTGTCCTTTACTCTATTGTTGTTCTGGCGAGGATGAGAACAAAACGAACAGTCAGATTCAACAAAAGTTGGTGGTGTTGGGTTTGATTGAATCTGGGGTTTAGTGGGTTGATTCTGAGGATTGAAGAGTGTGTTTGGTAACTCTCTGCGGTCCTTTTCATTGTCAAACTCATAAAAACAAGCTGGGAGAGGCTAGACTGCTCAGCAATGGTGGAAGACAATTAAATGACTACATGGTGAGTGCAATTAATTAATCATATTTTATATCAATATAACAGAAAATATTATATGACAACACAAAATTGTGCCCTAATTGTTCCTTTACAACATTCATGCTCCATAGCAAATACTATCTTCCAAAGATAACAACTCTATAAATAACCCCAGTTGTATCTCACTACAAGTAGCAAAAGAAGGTAAAATTACCTGTTCAAGTCGCTGATGAAAAACATCCATGTGAAGTAAGCCTAAGAAACCACACCTGTAGATAGAAGACAATCTATATTACTGAAGAACAGAAAAAAGAAAAGAAATGAAATTCCATACGAGTTTCGAATTAACAGTAAAACAGTTTTTGATTCAAGTGTGAATGAAATGATATACTCACTGGCATCATTGCACGTAAGTCTCTCTATTGCACGGTTGAGTGCTTCAAAATCAGATCCCTCAGCAGGATAAAGACCAGAAAACACCATATGTTTGGCAGGCTTGAAATCTACAATACGGAGGCATTTAGAGGAACATATAATGGGAACGTGTAAGGACCATTGCAACCAAAACTACTTGATTCAAGTGGATAATGAAAGGCACAGACATAATGTAGGGCACTGGAGCCTTTGTGGCCAGAAAATTTGCATATTGTGTTATTAAGCACAAATGCAGAGAAGCAAAGTATTCATAGTTGTATCTTCATAAGAAAAAAAACAGAAATATGAAGACAGGATATGACCCAATTGTAAGCCTGATTTAGCATAAACTCTGATTATTATGCCAGAGTCCAGACTCTTGATCGCTATCGAAATCTGTGTGCAGAAGCTAGCAATGGACTTCTAGGTTATCTGAAGTGGGGAGAAAAATGAAGACTGACCTGGCAGGGGTTCTACAGTGCTTTTACTGTGATATAAAGTGTCTCCAATGCGTGCCTCTTTTGTTGAACGCATGCCAGTCACAATATAACCCACTTGTCCAGTTAGAATGACTCCAGTAGAAGTCAGTTCAGGATGCATGATTCCAAAATCTAGAACGTCATAAGATTGAATGAAACCCGCAGATGAAATCTTATCTCCCTTGTGCAGTGCACCATCAACAACTGCAACATGGAAAATGACTCCTTTGTACTCATCGTAATAGGAACCCAATAAAAGCATACGCAAACTTGAACTTATAAACCCGGGAGGAGCAGGTATCCGCTCAATGACTGCAGGAAGAACATGCTCAAGACCAACTCCTGTTTTAGCAGATGTTAAAAGTGCATCACTAGGCTCCAGATCAAACAATGATTTCAGCTGTGCTTTGCACGATCAGGATCAGCAGTTGGCTGATCGATTTTGTTTATCACAGTTTGTCCTCTGCAGTAGAAATAACTCTTTCCTTTTGAACTTCAAGCAAGAAATTAATCACATTTCCTATAAAATTCAAAAAATTATGACTGTTTTCTTGTTCTTCCTTATTTGGGCTGAATGTTTGCTCATCACTTAACTACAGATTAATAATAACTCTCACCACTTAAAACCCCATAGATTGATCAAATTGCCTTTTCAACTGACATATGCATGTGCACTTAATCCAAGTGAACATTTATAATGACTTGAAACAGAATACTGAAAATTTGACACTGAAACAACATTCCTCAACAAGTATTGATTTTATCCCCAGTTAGTCAACAACACCACTACCACTTCAAACAAGGCAGAATTTTTACAAATACCCACTTCCCATTTCATTCAAAAGATCACATAAACAACTATTCTTTTTATCACTTTTTTTTTATTATGTAAAGAACACATTTTTACCTGCAAATTATCAATATACTGAGGCTGCCCATGCCCTCTTCTGATAGTCCCAGTGAGCTCCAAGAGCCGGTCAGCCAGCGTAGATTTTCCATGATCGATGTGTGCAATTATCGAAAAGTTTCTGATTCTCTCAGGTGGGTACTGGGCCAAGTCTGTTATCCATTTCTCTGTTGCTGTTCTGACGACGATGAGAACAAAACGAACGAGCCGGATTCAACAAAAGTTGGTGGTGTTGCCGTGTTGGGTTTGGTTGAACCTGGGGTTTACAGGGTTGATTCTGAGGATTTAAGAGAGAGTGTGTTTGTGTTGTTTTTGGGTTTTTGAGGCTGAGCTTTTTTTTTTTTTTTTAGAGTACAAAAATCAAATGGCAATTTATGAGTGCATTTTAATACTATTACTATTTTAATAACTTGAAATTAAATGCCACCTAATACGACCGATAAAAATACTTCTACACTAACCTTCTACATTATTTTAGTTTTTTTTTCAAAATTATCTATCAATGGAGGTGAAACTCAATTGGAGGTCAGTTCAGTCTCCATTGGAGGTCGATTAAGAAGATGATGAAAAAAAATTGGAAAAAAAATATTAGAGGTCGTTTCCGAGGCTTTATGGTAATTTTCGATACTTTAGTAATTTTTGAGACTTTTTGGATACAAATGAAAGTTTTCGAGACTTTGCCAAGAAAAATTCGTTTGTACCGAGAACATCTCAAAAATTACCATAAAGTCTCGGAAATGACCTAAATGACCTCCAAGTCTCGAAACATTTCATTATACCCAGAAAGTCACGGAAATTACCAAAGTCTCGGAAATGACCTCCAAGTCTCAGAAAATTTCATTTTTACGAAGTTTCGAAAAGTGCATGCAAAGTCTCGAAAAAATATGAAAAGTCTTAGAAAGTACATGCAAAGTTTTAGAAAAAAAATAAATTTTCCAAAAATAAAATTTTCCAAATATTTGTTTCATCTTCTTCTTCACCGACTTCCAATGGAGATCAATTTCGACCTCTATTAAAGGTCAATTTTGACCTCCATGGAGGTCAAACAGACTTCCAACAGAGGTCGAACGACTTCAACCACTATTGGAGGTTGTGACCTCCATTGGAAACAGACCTCTATGATGAAGATAAAAGAATAAAATCAAAAAAAGAAAAACTGAAAAGTAAATAAAAAATGGAGTAAAGTAAGGGTATTTTTGGAAGTCATTTACTTTGGTGCCTTTAAAACATAAGTTATTAAAGTTGTGATAGTCTTGAAACATCAACTTAAAAAAGTGACAAAACCCTATATTTCCTCCATTTTTCTAGGGTAGAAGAGAATGTAAAATTTGAGATTGGGTTTCGAAAAGGATGTGTGTTTAAAGAAGGGGATGATGTGTCATGGCACGTCAGCCAAATGAGTGACGCAGGTAAGCTAGAGAGTCCGTTTTTGCTCACCCCCTTGAAGGGGGTGAGTATTACCTCCCTCTTAGAAAGCTGATATGTGTCTTGGGAGGGGTATTTTTATCCAAAAACTAGGGGTGAGCATTACCTCCTCTTAAAAAGATGATATGTGTCCATGAATGGGGTAATTTTGTCCAAACACATGATAGTTTTTTGGACAAAATTACCCCTCCCTAGACATATGTCAGCTTTCTAGGAGGGGGGTAATGCTCACCCCCTTGAAGGGGGTGAGCAAAAGTGAACTCTAAGCAAGAGGGTATTGACGTACCACGTAAGCGAGAGGCATTGGACGTGATCTTGCACATTAGCCAAATTGACTGACGTGCTCAGACACGTCATCAAAAGTTGATGATACGCCAACTAAATGGTATGACATGACACGTTAGCCGGAGGGCGTGTGTGACCTATAGTAGGTGACATGCATAGACACATCATCGAAAGCTAGTTGTTTGTAAGGATAAAAAAATGTGCCGATATTGACACCCATAAATTTTATAAGCACATCCATATTTTAAAAAAAAATTAATTAATAAAATATCCCAAAAGAAATTTACCAATAAGGATAAATTAGTTTAATTAAAATAAATACTATGTACACATATTAATGACACACATATCTTTAATTATATCTCTTTATTAAAAAAAAACATAAACTCTAATTAAACTCAAATTCTATTTCCAGTATCAAAATCTTTTATTATCATATAACAAAATAATGGATGTTTGTTGGTCTTCAAAAGCTTGATTTGGAAAAAGATCCACTTAAAGAGTGGGATACAAGGACAATGATCCCAAGGACAATGGAAGGCTCTGGAATTACAAAGGAAGAAATGGATGTTGAAGCCACAAAACCAGATGAAGAATCATTGGAACATATCCAGATAGAATGAGTGAACGAATGATGATGGTTATGTTGTTTATTGTATCATAATTCCATATTCATAGACTTGCTAGGACTTTAAACATATCTGAACTTCATTCGCTATCCTTTGATGCCATTTTCTTGTTTGATAATGGCTTACGAAACTTAGCCTTTTCTTAATATACACCAAATCAAGTAGTTAACGGATTGAGATTTTTATTTTATTTTTTTACATAGTTGAATTTTTGTAATTATTTGGCTATAGAGTGAAAGACAATACCGAAGAAGATACAAGATAACTTATCATTTATGAAATTGAGTGTGTTAATAACATAAAAGAGTTTATAAATAAATTGTATTAAAATGATACATTCATTTAAATAAGAGTATTATTAGTATTAAGATGGGTGTTTATAGTAATTATTTAATTTTAAATTTTAGACATAGGTGTTCTTACAAATATGAGTGTTAGAGATGGCATCGGGGAGGGTCGGGGTCAGGGAATGCTTTTCCATCCCTATCCCTACCCCTCAAAACCGTCCCCATCCCCTTATTAAGAGAAGTGGGGCGGGGGTCGGGGATTCCCCCGTTGGAGGTGTCTTCCCCATACCCGCCCCATTCCTAGTCAAAGATTCTATAAAACAACAAACTTTTAAAGTTTAGAATATAAACATAAGTAAACATAGTCCGGAGATGAATAATCTTTTTTTAGTTAAAAAACTATTAATATTAAAAAATTAATATTAAATGATTTTAAAAATCTGAATATTATATATATATATATCGGGTTGGAGTTGGGGTGGGGAGTGCCTCCCTCGTCCCGCCTCGCTTCACTTTCGGGGACAAGACTTTGTCCATATTCTCGTCCCCATCTCTGAATATTATACCCATACCCTCTTTAATTGGGGCGGGCATCGTGCGGCCCTAGCTCCACGGGGAATACTGCCATCTCTAATGAGTGTATTTTAAATAAAGATACTATTAATATTAAGATGGGTGTTTATAGTAATTATTTAATTATTTAATTATTTTAAATTTTATAAATGAGTGTTCTTACAACTATGTGTGGTTATCGTATTTTCGAGGGTCAATACAAAAAAAGAAAAGAAAAAAGGAAAGCAAATAAAAGAAGAAAAAGAAAATCGCAAAGATGGAGAGTGTAGTAATTCAGAATGTAGATCCAGAAACAAGAGACCGCCTTCGAGTGGGAACTCTTCAGCGTTCGTCTTCAACGTTCGACGATCCTTTCCAACAATGGTATTTAGGGTGAGTCCAGTTTCAATTACACAGAGTCCGCCCTAGGTTTCGTTTGATTTCTTTCTTTGTCATAATATTTATCACCAATCAATAATGTAGAAAATTAGGGCATTTTGTAGAACCATTTGTGTCACCTAATTAATTTACATTCCTAGACGGAAACTGTTGAACAAATATGCATTAAAGAAATGATTTTTATTTTTGATTTGATTTGATTTTGGTCCATTACATATTGAAGGTTTATTAAATGGGTTCAGGCTGGTGCAGAACACTACAAGGATGATCTCTGTTACAATATGTTGAGCTAGCTGGAGAGCAGGCCAATGCTCTTACTCTCTCGGGTTTTACTGGATGCTCTTGAGCTGATCTGAGTTGCCACAGCTAAGTTTTCCTCCTTATACAGTGGCCTGAATTTTCCACATGATTGTTTGTTTTACTATCTTGTTACAAGTTTTGCTTTTAGGCTTCATGATCAAGTTGTAATTGGAAGACAAGTTGTCTTGATCATGTCTTGGGTTACATGTACATAATGTCTGGTAATAGGCCTAGAATTTGATCGATATGTTCAATTAGGAAGAAAGATTCAGACTTGTGATTTATTTGCTATAGAATCATGTCTTCACATATGGGGTGGATGTTGAGGGATTTGTTCAATTTTTGATCTAATGATGCAGTTCAGTTCTGATTTTTGTTTCTATTTGCATTTATGTTTTCTTACTGAATTGTTCAAGACTTCGAGCTTGATTTTTCTGATGGTGTGGTTCATTGGCTCACAAGCACTGAATTGTGTGTATTTGAAGATATGAACTACTTATTTTATTATCAATAGAAATTCAACTTGCATCACATAAATGCTTATAGATGTTCTGTTCTTGTCCTTTTTTTACACTCAAATAGTTCATGAGACACAGAAGGCAAACACTGAGGTTCCAGAAGTAAAGTTTCGATTGACAAATCCAACTGTAACCTTATAACCAGTACCCATAAAAATGCATCCATTGCTCACTGAATCACCCCCATAAATTGTGGCTCCAGTATCATATGACCACATAATTTTTCCAGTCTTGGCATTCAATGCATAGACTGGTCCTTGTTGATATGTGGAGCCAGCAAACAGTACACTGTTAGCCACGTTGACAGGTCTTGGGGCAGTAGCATTGCTAGGACTGGCCGTGGACCAGAGGAGATTGCCGTTTTTAGCATCCATTTCACCCATCCACCAGCGATTGTGGTGTTCTTGGATGGCTTGAGAGTGAAGTTCTTATGTTGGCTGTTGGTGTATATCCTTCTCTCATCCGTGGCTGCACCCCACATATCCCTCCACCTAAGCCACCTGGTCCAGCCTCCTACATTGGAAAAGTCTTTTA
This sequence comes from Dipteronia sinensis, assembly GCA_033220585.1. Classification (NCBI taxonomy): domain Eukaryota; kingdom Viridiplantae; phylum Streptophyta; class Magnoliopsida; order Sapindales; family Sapindaceae; genus Dipteronia; species Dipteronia sinensis. Next base: position 77,789,837 of record CM065637.1, on the reverse strand, counting down.
GTTAGGCAATTCTCAGGTTCAAAAAGAGTAATATCACAGCTATTTTGTTTACTATAAACTAGTGAAAAGAAGAGAGTGCATTGAATTTAAGTCATTTCTGTAGGCTAAACTCACCATAGACCAGACTAGGCTGCCATTATCGGCATCTAAAGCCTAGGCAAAACCACTTTTTTGAACAGCAACTACTATATCATGCTCGACTCTGTTTACATATATGCTAAGCATCATTGGTGCTTCTGCAAAATCAGCATCCGGGCTAGGTCCAGGCGGGCAATTAGGATTTAAATGCCAGTTACATGCTCCAAACCATACATCATAGCCTCCCAACTGCTTGTACCACTTGATTTTGCCAGTGTCTAAGTCAAGTGCCAGGATAGAGTTTGAGTGGTTTTCAGGTCTGATACACTTGTCCAGGTTTGTTGGTATTGTTTGATTGTTTTCTGCTTCTTGGCATTGTTGTATGTGAAGTGGAACAGAATAGAGGTTTCCTGTGGCAATGTAGACATTGTTTCTAACTGAGTCAATTGACGGGCTGCTTCCCCATATGGCTGCCCCGGCATATTCTCCGGTCTTGCCAAAATTGTCCGGCAGCATGGAGGTTTGCCACAGGATTCTGCCTGTTTTGGCATCTAATTTGGCTAGGCTTCCACGAAAAGTGAAGCCTGTGATAAATTTACACTAAGGCCTTCTTCTATTGAATATGTTCCAACATAGAATGCCCCAGCATGAACAGTGTTACAGAAGTCGGTGACTAGGGTCGACTAGTTGCTCGACGGTGAGCTGCCACCGCGATTCGACTCAAGTCGCTGGTGTTAGGCAGCTTCAGTCAAAGTCAGACCTAGTCGGACCTTGTCGCTGCTTAGTCGGTGCAGCGGTCAACGATGACTTTGACTGTCGACCAATTTTTAAACCAAAACGACATCGACTTCTGCGGGTTTCATTAAAAAAAAACGTATTTGATCGATTTGCATAGACCAAACAGGCAAAAGCAAACAAAACCTAAACAGAGAAATCGACCTAAAAGCCAAATCGATCCTCTTCTTCGCCGAATCTTCTCCTCTGTTCTTGCCGCTGCCATCCGCCGTCGTCGTCATCGTCTTCGCCGCCGCCGCCGCCGTCGCCGTCGAACCTGATCTTCTCTCTCAAAGTCGAATTGGTCTTCAACTCTTCTCTCGCTCTCTCTCTCCGAATCTGATTTGTGAATTGTGATTTTAAGTTTAGATATTTAATAAATATTATTTATATTGTTGAGTGTAGACATGACGCCGGTTCCGGTTCCGGTCCGGTTCCACCGGTTCGGAACCGGCCCTTTTTTTTTAAAATCATATTTCATAAAAAAAATTAGTCATGTAAAAATGTAATTGGTAAATGTATTTTATTGGGTCACACGTAAAATAAAGTTAAATAAATAAATGACAAATTAAAAAATAAAATAAAATAAAACAAAACAAAAAAAAAATAAAATTGGCATTGCACTTAATTTTTACCACAATTAAGTTGCCTACGTATCCTCTTAAGGGTTTAGAAGAATCAAAGGCCACGTAGTTCTCTTACCTTTTATTGTAGATTTGGACTTTGGAGTTTGGAGATGGGGATTTGGCGTGGAGTCGTGGACTAATCGTTGCCATGATCATCCGTTCGACTTTCAGCCGGTTGATCATCTTTAAAGAAATCGTATGGTTCCTCTTGATACGATTTCTTGTTGTCTATATTGAGCCTTCGTCCAATCTTCAACACAAGCTTGTATCTGAAGTGATTTCGGACTCATAAGGGAACGCTTTGGGTCTAAAATATTCCCACCGGTACTGAACTGTTGTTCTACCGCCACCGTAGAAACTGGTGTTGAAAGGATTTGTTTGGCTATCATAGTCAAGATTGGAAAGTACCTTTCATGCTCTTTCCACCAGTGTAGGATATCAAATTTTTTATCTTCGGTGTCTTCTATGAACCCAAAAGAGGTACTTAGATAAGATTCAAGTTCGGAATATGTGGTGAAGCTTGATGAAGAAGAACCTCGTAATTTTTTGGTTTTTTTTGATAAAAGATTATACCATAAATTAACAAATCCAGAGGATGATGATGATGAACGAGATACATTTTGAGTTTGTGGAATATCTATGTTCAGTGATGGACCGTAAACTTTAAGATATTCATCATATAATTCATCCAATAATGTCTTAACCCTAGCACAACACATATCAACATCATAATCTATTTTTAAACCTTGTTCATAATAAACAGAAAGATAATCAGACAAACTTTCTAATCTACAACGTGGATCAAAACACAAGGCAATCAAATAAATATTTGGAAACTCCTTATAATATTCTAACCATTTATCCTTCATAGCAGTAACAGACTCATGTAATTCTGAGTCGGATTCACAATGAGCAAATGCACCAGCAATATTAAGACTCTCAATAATAAATAAATTAGTTGTAGGATAATAAACACCAGATAAATTGTTAGTAGCAGTATAAAAAACTTTTAACAAATCACAAACATTGCTACAAGCATCCCAATGACTTTGATAAAGATTAATGTGACTAACATGATATTGAATAAAAGTAACTAATAAATCTCTATATTCATAACTTCTAGCAAGCAATTTATAAATAGAATTCCAACGTGTTGGAACATCACGAGGAAATCTAATGGCACGCTTACCATTTTGTTTACAATATGCTGCCCATAATTTCATTACAGAAGGACGTTTCCACAAAAAATAGAGGGCATCTTTAATAGGTTGAATAAACTGTTCAAGAGTTTTTAATCCTTTTTGAACACAAATTGAAAACATAACATGCACATCTTTGATGAAAAAATTTACCACCAAAATAAGGTTTGCATAATTCAATTAAAGCAGGAATAGCAGCGGTATTGTTAGAAGCATTATCAAAACCAATTGCAAAAATTTTGTTCTCAATTTTATACTCTGTGAAAATAATTCTAAGATGTCTAAAAATATTAGCAGCAGTGTGTTTATCATCAAAAACTCTAAATGCAAGAATTCTTTTTTGGATAGCCTATGCATTATCCATATAATAGCAAGTGACACCTATGTATGAATGCATTTGCCAATGATCACTCCATATGTCGGCACATACGGAAACACGGCCATTATATTTTTTTAAAATTTTTTCCAACATTTTCTTTTCTTTTTCATAAATGTTTTCAAGTGCTTCTGTGAGCGTGGTTCTAGGAACACGACATGCAGCAGGATTTAATGCTCGTTGACAATAATTATTAAAACCGATCTTTTCACCAAAACTAAATGATAAGTGTTCTACTGCAACCATTCTAGCTAATTCTTCTCTATTTTTTGCATCACTATATTTAAATAATTGTTGGTTAGGGGTAGCGTACCTGGGAATTTGAGATTGTGAACTCGATTTGGCCTGTGCATCTGGATATGAGTTCGTTATATGCTTCCGATATGTGCCATATCCTCCAGATTTGTGCCATTTAAATACTTTTTTGCAGTGATTGCAAATCACTACTGTGCTTCCATCTTCATGCGTAACTTTCTTCATATAGAGTACGAATAGATCAAATTTGACCTGCTTCGGTAACTTTTCTTCTATCTGTGGATAAAAATCAAAATCTTGATGTAAGTTGGGATCAGGGTCATTAGGCTCATCACCATCATGGCCAAGATCAGACATATTTTCTGATTGACTTATCAAAATGGAGTTGACATTGAGATCGGGTTCAGAAATTCTAAGAGAGAGATGAGAACGAGATTGATGAAAGTTTAGGCCTAAGTCTTCAGCATAGACTTGTTGTTGTAGATACTCATGATAGGCACGGTCGTCATGACCAAGATTATCCGTCATACGACCCTTACCTTTCATCGAAATGGAGCGTCTAGGAGCGTCACCACATCCACTTGCCATTTTAAAAATTGAATTGTAAAATTCTTTGAACAAAAAATGTTAAAAAATTGATTTAAAAAATGATTAAATGGTTGGAAATAAATTTGGAAGAAAATTAGAAACTTAGTAGTTAGTAATTGCAATTTGCAAATAAAATATATTGTAAATAAAATAAATTGGATATAAAATAAATTGTAAATAAATGAAATTGGAAACTTAGTAATTGACTAATTGCAAATTAAATAAATTGGAAATAAGAAATATTGCAAATAAAATAAAATTAGAAACAAAGTAATTGTAAATAAAATAAATTGGAAACTTACTAACTTAGTAATTGCAAATAATATAAATTGGAAACTTGGAGACTTGGAGTTTGAGACTTGGAGAATTAAAAGTTTAGAGAGAATTGAAAATTGAGAATTAGAGAGAATTGAGGAAATTGGGGTGAGGAAAAATGAATGGAGGGGTAGGGATAAAGAAAATTTATATAAAAAAAAAAAACAAGTGAACCGTTGGGCCTCCAACGGTTCGTTTAAAAAAAAATATTAAAAATTTAAAGAGGAACCGGGCGGTTCGAACCATCAGCCGACCGTTGGGCCCAACGGCCTGCTGACGTCAGCAGACCGTTGGGCCTCCAACGGTTCGTTTAAAAAAAATAATAATAATTTAAAGAGGAACCTGACGGTTCGAACCGGAACCGAACCGTCAGTTCGAACCACCCGGTTCTTCGCTGAAACGAACCGGAACCGGAACCGGACAGGACCGGTTCCCAGTTCGGTTCTGAAACTGGAACCGGTTTTTCCGGTCCCGGTTCCGGTTTTGGTTTTCTGACGCCGGTTCCGGTTCGGTTCTCCGGTTCGAACCGAACCGGCATCATGTCTAGTTGAGTGTGTGTTGACTAATGACTTGTGCATTGTTGACTTGTACATCACTACATTGTGCATTGTTTACTTGCACATTGTGATACACTGATTGTTTTGAATAAGTTGATACTTGATACACTGTTTTAAACTTTAATACACTGATACAAACTTAACTTATACATGGAAATGAATTGATTATTGATTATATTGAATAATAAAATATATTAAATATTTATTTTTCTTGAATTGTGAACTATTTGTTCTATTTTATAATCAGTGTGTGTATTTTTTTTTAATATTGGAAAAGAATGAGAACAAAATGGTTTTGTGGTAAAATAATATTAAAACTAAGGAAAAATATATACTCTCACTGTTAAAAATCTTAAAATTTTAAAAAATATTTTAAAAAAAAATTCCGGCCATCCGTCCGGCGGGCCGACTTTTGACCATCTGCCTAGTCTCCGATTAGTTCCCGACTAGTTCTCCTAGGCGCTAGGCGGTGGGTCGCCGTCCGACTAGCCCCTAGCGACTTTTGCAAGAAGCTCAACACTAAGGCATTCTATTTTTATCAGTATTAATATGACATGTTGAAGGTCAAGTTGCTCACAGGTCAAACAGTTATTAATAAAAAAAACATATAACTAAACCTTGATACAAATGAAGACCGGCAGTATGCAGTTTTGAATATTAAAATCAAGTCCAGATAATGATTTCTTGGTTATGCTAATGAAGTCTATGAACCACATGATTCTACTAGAAAAGAAAAAAAAAATAATATATATATGTTTCTCATTTCTTGTTTCTGTGTAGAAGATTGTATAAAATATTGATTAGTATTTTTATTTCATAGTGTAAACAATTTTTTCAATAAATGAAAGACTTCACTGAAACAAGAGAAATTCTCCAATCTGCTTTTGAGCTAGGTCTAGTTCACTGCAAATGGTGGATAAATTTTCTATTTGCTTGGTTTCTGATTCTCAATGGAGGAACTCTACCATGAATTTGAAAACCAAAAACCAAGATTAAGGTAAAAATGTCAAGAACTAACCCTTGTAATAAGTTCCAGACATGATTATGAAACCTCTGGCATGATCATCTAGCCTGATCGACCACACGAGGTTCCCGTTGGATCGTTTGACAGCAATAACAACAGCATGCCCAAAGAGTCCAACAAGGAGCAAATCTCCAGCTATTGTTGGTGTTGATCTTGATACCGTTGAGTTGACATTGAGAACGAAACCAGTGTTGTTAAAGCCAGTGGGCTTTTGCAAGTTCTTCTTCCAAACAAGTGACCCATTAGAGGCGTTAACTGCATAGAGGTTTACATTCCAGCTTGGAAAATAAATTGTCATTCAAAAGTGTTACACTTATGTCACCTCCTGCATAGAATTTCCACTCCAGGTGGAGTTTGGACATGGTTTCGGGGCAGATCTTTTTCTCCTTGTTTGCATATCTCCTGTTATACAAGTCTCCGCCGTGGTTTGGCCAGTTTTGTGCAGCCTGCTCTGTATTAATCTACCATTGGAATAAAACATCAAATTTAAAGCTATGTACATTTTCCCTTTATAGAGTGGTGTGTGTGTGTGAGATAGATATTACATCTGAATCTGTAGCATCCAGGAGCTGCCATTGAAGTAGAACCTTTTAAGAGAGAGAGAGAGAGAGAGAGAGAGAGAGAGAGAGAGAGATTACATCTGAATCTATAGTAGCTGTGAAGGTGAGCAGACAAAAAATGCGAGGAGAAGAACAGAAAAATTGTTGTAGCATACTAGCATCCAGGAGCTGCCATTGAAGTAGAACCTTAAAAGGTTTCCTGAAAGTGCAAAGACTTGTTATTCTTAGTCCGTTTAAAACATATTGAGTGATTTAGTGGCCCTTAACTTATTATTACTTAGACTTAGGGAACACAATCTGAATTTATTTAATTTAGATTGGTTCTATAGGCACCCATTAAACTATTGCTGAAGTCTGCAGGGATTGTATCCCTATATAAGAATATTTTTGTAGCTTCTTGGAAATTTTAATTGAAGAAACAATCAATTATAGTATTTTAATTGTAAATTTTCTGTTTCTAAGCTACAAGAAGACTTCTCTCAGCAACATTTTATGGGACTTCACCCTTTTTCATTTAGTAATTGAACTAGATAGCTGTGACTTTAGAAGGGGACAATGACTTGAGACTATGACTTGGGACTCAATCCTCCATATCCTTACAAAATACATTTATGCTGGTAAGTAAATTGATATTATTTAATACGGATGGTAACCAAGTATTATCACCCATCCAAGTATTATCAGTACGTAGTATCCGAATGCACAAGATACTTTTATTTTGAATTCATGTATAATAGCGGGATTATAGCAAATTTAGTCCTTACATATGTCTTCTGATGTTACAACGTTATTCAGTGAAGGGTTATCAGACACAAAAAGCAAAGAGTGAGGTTCCAGTAGTGAAAGAAAAAAAGCTCCATTACTAACAGTATATCCATTCCCAAAGTATAAGCATCCATTGCTCACTGACATTCACCATATGCTGTACTTCCGGTGTTGTTTGACCACATAACTTTTCCGGTTTTGGCATCCATGTCATATATCGGTCCTTTCCCATGTGTTGATCCAGTAAAAAGGACACCATTAGCCAATGTGACATGGCCAAAGGCAAGTGCATTGCTTGGATCAGCAATAGACCATATAATTTTGCCATTTCGAGCATCCATTGCCACCCATCCACCAGAGATTGCGGTCTTGTTGGATGGTTTGAGAATGAAATTCTTGCCATCTGAGTTGACAATGTCCTCTTTTCATCGCTGGCTGCTGTTAGGGAATTTTTAAATTAAATTTATGGAAAGGATGCAATTTTCCAAAGTGTGTATTTTTTGTATGAACATATACAACCTTACAAAGAGATGTAACTTTCACACATAGATGTTTGTGTTAGATTAAATATAACAGACACTATTTTAATAATAGTTGTAATGGACTGTGAAAAGTTGTAATATTTGGTGAAAGGGTGCGTAATACTCTATAAATTGGACCATGTACACCACTTGAAAAACATCAAAAACTTAACCAGTTTACTTACAAATTGTGATGTCTCCTCCTATATTCCTCTTATCCAATTTCCTTAATTTTTATTAATTATTTTTCTTGCATAAAATTGCCAATATTCAGCTACACTGTAGTAACATAATATTGTTTCTTGACGGGTTTGTCATCAACGGCGTTCGTGGTTTAACTTGTTAGTGCACAACGATATTAAACAATTGAGGATTCATTGTATTTTGGAGGCACATTTGCGTAACTTGGTGTATCACTCGGTTGGGGGCAAATAGTATCTTAACGAAGCGACTTCTGTAACATACCTTGAAGTTCAGTGATTTTTGTTCTACAGACAACAATTTGGTTCAACATAATTTCACAGCAAACTTCGATAGAAAAGGTACACAATTTCATCTTTGAAATATATTTTTCTAACAGCTGCTCCCCAAGTTCCTCCTCCAATGCTACCAGGTCCAGCCTCCTACAGCACAATTAGTATTTTGTTTCAACATCTAAATAGGTTGGTTCAGAATTGCTAAGGTTAAATGCTAATTGTTGGGATCAAAAAACTTACAGTAGACCACAAGACGTTGCCATTATAGCGATCCAGAGCCCAAGCAAATCCACTTTTCTGAACAGCAGCAACAATTATCTTTCTTCATTCCTTTAACTTGTATGCTAAGCATCATTGGTGCCTCCCCAAAACCATAAATCATAAATCATATCCCCCAAGTTGATGGTACCACTTGATCTTTCCTGACTCCAAATCTAAGGCCATGATTGAATTCGAATGGTTATCAGGCTCCACACACTCATCTGAATGAGTTGGAACTGTTTGATTATTTTCCCCTTCCTGACATTCTTCTATATGTGGAGGAACTGATTACATATTTCCTGTGGCAATATATACATGGTTTATATGAATATCTGCTTCCACAGATTGCTGCCCCTGCATATCCTCCAGTCTTGCCAAAGTTATCAGGAAGCGTGAGGTCTTCCACAGGATTTCAACAGATTCGATGTCCAATTTGCAGAAGCTGTCACGAAAACGGCAGCATTCTTCAATGCTTAGTTCTTCTTCCAGTGTAGAGGTACCTACATAGAAACTCCTATCCAAAGAAAAAAAAAAACTAAAAATTAGGTACCATTGACTTTAATAAATTGTGTATTTTATGGGATGCATGTCCTGATAAAGTTGATTTTCTGCTAATCTTGACCTGAAATTCAACCCAAATATGTCATTGCAGCAAATGTAAACAAGATCGTTTTTTTATAGTTACTTGAACACCAAGTTACCTATTAAGCAAACTGCCTTCAGGCTGCATAAAAATTACATTTTGTAATGTTGAAAAAGAATAAAAAAAGACCAACCCTTTGTAGTGTCAGACATGGTGATAACTGATAACATCTGTAGGATTTTGATCAAGTTGGGTTAACCTTACAAGCTCTCCAGTTGATCTTCTCACAGGAACAACAAAAGCAGGTCCATAGACTCCAATAATCAGCAGATCATGATCATGATGATCATCAACTACAATTGCTGGAGTTGCTCTTGAAACTGTCCAATTTAACATTAGCAACCAATCCTGGTTTCAGGCTTAAATCTGTCAGATTACGAACGTTTTTCTTCCAAACAAGAGAGCCATCAGAGGCATTGACTGTATATATTTGTCCATTCCAGCTTGGAGAATAAAGGGTTCCATTGAAAATATTGATGGTGTTGCACTTACGTCTTTTCCTGCATAGAATTCCCACTTTAAACTCAGATTGGACACTGTTTTTGGGCTGATTTTGGTCTCCTTGCTTGCATGTCTTCTGTTGTATAAATAATCCTCACCATGGTTTAACCAGTTTTCTGCAAAAGTTGTGAAGGTGGTGAGCAGAGAAAGCATACAGATGATTAGTAAAGGAAGAATATGATTTTGTTAGTAGAATGTTTTAGGAGGCGTCATGGAAGTGGGATTTTAAAGTTAAGTTATCATTGGAAAAAACCATTAGAATTATGAACAAGAACCCGGCCAAAATCTGTTGCAGTAGCAATAAGATGATTTAATCATGCAGTTGGAAAACAAATCAGAAATTCGAAATTGAATAGTACAAATGATGTGTAAATGCACAAGTTCACATACACCACTTTTCAACCATAAACGATGAATAACACCAGTCACACAAAACTGTAAAAGATTTGTCTCGTCCCAGCTTGTATCCGAAAGGAAGATCTCAATTTTCTATAGAACTCTGGCCATTCTGCAATTATAAAGAATTGTATCAGCAATAAATAATTCTCAAACTATAATATAAATTAACCAATCTACAACTCTTAAGACATTTTTTAGTTATAACACATAGCATAACAAAGACAAAAGCAGGAGTTCTAAAAACAACCACTGATTGGGAAAAAATAAAAGAAAGTATTCGGTCAATTGAGTAATTCAATACTTTTTGCAGCCATGAAAACTTAACTCTCATTGTTCCACCTAGGAGTCCCAAATTCATTTAGCAAACCGAAAAAATTAAATAAACAATTCAATTATTTCATTTCAAATAGCAAATATGTTTCCACACCATGGATAGAAAGATATGAAAATTCAAAGTGTACGGGAGATGAGAAAATTTGTAGATTTTTGCGTACCTCTATGAATAGATGTTCTATTGTAGTATTAAGGTTTCCTTTCCAAAATCCATTACCCTCTTCTTTTGTTGTTTGCAGTCTGTGCAGCCTTGGGGTGCTCAAAACTCCTCGAGAAAAAATTTTCATATTCAGACATTCACTCACAACAACTTGTTGTAAAGATGGAAATACAGTAGTATAACTCCCAGGGTAAAAGCTTGTAAGGCTTGGTAGACACTTTAGTTCCAAATTTCTTAGTTTCTTGAAAATGATCCGATCTTTCACTTCATCTCCCTCATGGATTATAATTTCTTCAACCATTTTGCATTTGGATATACTCAATTCTGTAAGTTGCACCAGACTTTTAGCCGTTGGGACTGCCACTAAATTAAACAATTCGTTACACCCCCACACTTCTAGTCTCGTCAAATTTTGGAAAGACACAGAGGATGGCACTAAACTTTTTATGTTGCTACAACAAACTACTTCTAGAATTGCCAGATTTTGAAAACCTTTACTCGATAAAGAATTTTCCTTCCACAGATGCAATGAGTCATTTAACTCAACGAGCCTTAAGTGGCTTAATTTACTAGGGGCTTCAACATGTTTTTCCTCACAACCAAATCCTTCACATAAGAATAATCCCTTGAAAAAGCCTCCAGAAACTTGAAGTTTCTCAAGATTAGGTAGTTTGTGAAGGAAATAAAATACACAAATATCTGCCCCCTTATGAAAGCCTTTGATTGTAAGAAAATTTAATTTGCATGAGTACGCTGGAAGTTTTTCATGTAACGCTTCTTTCTCAAACCACTTCCAATCCAACCCCAAACTTTCCAGGTTGGTCAAAGGAACCTGAAAAATGAACCAAAGTATTATGTGGTGTAGGCATTGAATGCGGAGCAACAAGGGTAGACAGGGAATAATTATTTATTTATTTTGCTAAAACGAAATGTACAATAATTTGTGTGTAGCATACTGTTCTTAATATTTGTGAAGAAATTTAATAGAGTACTTGGAGTCGTACCTTGTCAAGTAAGAGCAGGGGTTGATCCAATGGCATCTCATGGGTCACTTGAAAGCTCAAAATTTTTGACGCAGATACCTCTACTTTGTCACATATCCAAACCTGCAATTTCTTTAACATTGGCCATTCTGAAATATGTACCCTTGGGTAGAAACTTCGGAGCCTCGATAGTTGTGCTAGTCTCAAAAGTGTTAATTGAGGAAACTGAGGCACCGCTTCATCTACTTGTTCTTCCTTGGCAAAAATTTCCTCCACCATGCAACAATTATCTATCCAAAGTTTTTCAAGTTGAAGAAGATTTCTACCTACAGAGGCTGGAAATATGCTTTTCAGACTGCCACAACCTGTAACTTCTACTGAGATCAGATTCTGACAAGTTAGAAGACCTTGTGAGTCCACATCCCATATATGCTTCAGCTTTGGCAAATCATTTAGCACCAATTTTTCCAATTGAGTGGCGGTTATAGCCTGTGTTTTTCCACAACCGGAAGGTTGGAGTTCAAATATCTCACATAGTGAGCTACAATTTATTAGCCGCAACTCATCTAGTTTTTGGAGTCTTCCAAGCATGTTTGAAGGAATAACATTCAACACGTTATGGCAATTATGTACTCCTAAATAATCTAATTTGCTGAAGGAATCCAAACTGAGCTGATAATGCCATATTTTTCTCAATTTATCCATCTTGTCTAGTTCTAAAAACTCTAGATTAGGGAGCCCTACCTGAACAATTCAATTAATTGCATTCATTAATAAAACAATAATCAAACGAAGTTATGGATTATATACAAGACACCAAGAATGGATATGGATGAGATAAATAAAGGAGGAAAGAAATGAGAATAAAGAATTTTAGGTGATATTTGCAGAAACGTAGAAAAAAAAATACCTTTTCATCAAAAAGTGGCTGTATGTCAGTGAGGCGTTTGTCCTTGATTGTTGACATGTCTTCACCTGTAAAATTAGAGATAAATGTTTCCATGTTGGGGCAATTCTCAATCGACAATGTTGCCAAGGAGGACAGTTCAATTGCATTTCCGGCAAAGTTGCAGAAACTCTTGAGTTCTTGAAGATTGATCAGCTTCAGTTCATATAGATTGGGAAATAGATTGTTCGTTACCGTTGCTTCTTCTATGACTGCTATCACTTCCAAAATAGCACAGTTTTTTATTTCTAATTTCTGGAGCTGCACTAGGCCCAAGGCCGCAGATGAAGTAAATATATATCTTAAGCAGCAACATTTATCATCCACCACCAATGATTTTAAATTGCTGAAGTAGCTAACAAGAATTTTTTCATGCCATATTTCTTTCAAATGAGGAAAATTGGAGACGGTAAAATTTTCTATATAACGTAATCCAACCTGTCAAACCCAAATATGTCATTTTAATTCTGTTAGAATAAAGAAAATAAACAAAGTTTCAGTACAGTATTAAGTTTCAACAATATATATATAATATCTATTAATCTGGATTTTAATTCTCTTAGAATAAAGGAAATAAACAACGTTTCAGTACAATATATATAAAATATCTATTAATCTGGGACCATTTATTTTTTTGAAAACTTTCGTCTTTCGCCATTGGTAAGGTTCGAGCCTCTGACTCGGGTGTTATTTGATTAAAACCCAAGCTTGTCCATTTACCAGCTGAGCTATGTCCATGTTGGCAGTTTCAACAATATATATATATATATATATATATATTAGAAATTATCAAGTGCAGGATCCTGCACAATTTTTCGTGTGGTTTCACTGATTACAAAAAAAATTTACACTAATTCCAACCGGTTAGAATCAATGAAACCGCATGAAAAATTCATACAGAATCCGGCGATAGAAAGTTAAAAGATATATATATATATATATTATAAATATTATCAGTGTATTGCATGTGAGCTATATATTATGGACACAGACTGGGTCAAAGCAATTGAATTTAATGCCGTGCTCACTGGGGTGAAAAGTTTCATATATATATAAAATTGGATGATGATGGCAGTTTCTTAAGATTTTACATTGTCTAAAAATGGGAACTATTTCATCTGAACTAGTAAATCTATTTCAACTTGATTATTGTCCGCTGAGGAAGCTTTACTCTTGTGTTTAAAGATAATGAGCAAGGCAATGTAGAACAAAACAAAAATCGCACTAGTACTGTATAGAAGATGGGAAAAGTTGATGAATGAATATACATACCATGTCTCTAAAATTCTTTTGTATGGTGGTATTAAGGTCACCTTCCCAGACCTCTTCATGCCCTTTCAATTCCATCCAGAACAGAATAGTGGCTTCTTTGATTTGTAGACTGTGTAGCTTTGGTGTGATCAAGTCTCCATGTGAAAAATTCATCATCTTCAAGCATTCTGTCACAAGTACTTGTTCTAAATATGGAAATTCAATTGTGAAATTCCCCTTGCAAAAGCTTGTAAGGCTTGGCAAACAATCAAGTTTCAGATATTCTAGTTGGTCGAAAACAATCCCATTCTTTATTTCATATCCCGTGTCTATTATCATTTCTTCTATCAATTGGCAATCAATTATTTCCATTCTTTTCAATTGCTTCAAACTTTTAGCTGTTGAGAATGTCACCAAATTTATTAATCCATCACAATTTCGTACTTTCAAAGTCTCTAAGTTTTGAAAAGACACAGAGGATGGAACTAAAGTTTTTAAGTTGCCAAAACCTGATACTTCTAGATATGCCAAACTTTCGAAAACTTTTCTAGGTTGAGAATTTTCCTTCCACAGATGCAACAACTCAGGCATTTCACTCAACTTTAATTTCTTCAAGCAGGAGAATGAAACCTGAAAATTCAATGAATATACTGAATCAAAAAGGAGAGATGAACTGCAAATAAAAATGAAAAAACATAATTCTAGACAAAACAGCTTTGATTGAACATTCATTTGTAATATAGCAGGGTGATATTACAGTGTTGATACCAACAAGGTTATTGCTAACTTAAGCATGGCAACCAAAGAATGGTCGGTCTAACTTCTTTAAATTTTTTAGTCTTTTTCTGTTTTAATCAAAACCAAAGTTTAAAATATAAAACAAAAACAAAAAATTCAAAGAAAGAAAGAAATAAAGAAATAAAGAGCAGGCCATCAGTCTCATCACTGGTCTCCACCTCCAACATCTTTTATTTTTTAGTTTCAATTAACTCTTTTTATTTTAATTAAAACTATAAGATCACTTTTATTTATAAAATTCATATATCTTGTATAATTTTATTACATAAATTTATAAATTTGGAGCTAAAATAGTGCATTCAATGGTAAATCTCTATAAAGCTAAACTTTATAAATAAATTCTGTAGCAATAGAATGTCTGTAACTAGAACTTTAACAGTTATTTGATAATTAGTTAGGTAAACATTTTTTAAATAATCAAGATTGGGGATGAAAAGCATTAACCGAGAGAATCAATAAATGATTTTTTTTATAATATATCGCATCAATCAAGAGAAGAAAAGCATCATAGAAAACTCGAAGAAAGAATGAAAGAAGTTAACAGGGGAATTATTAACCTTTTCATCAAAGAAAGGATGAAGGTTATTCTCTGTCTCTGTGTTCACTTCCTCAGGTTCTTCAATACCTAGTAGAGAATCGGATGCAAATGTTTGCATTTTAGGGCAATAATCGATATGCAATTTAGACAAGGAGGGCAGTTCAATTGAATTTCCATTGAAGTTGCAGAATCTTGTGAGTTCCGGAAGATTTTTGAGCTTCAGCTTATTTAGTTCAGGCAACATTATGCTACTTTTTCTTTCTCCTTGAGCCATAAATACCCCTTCCATCAGCTTGCAATTCATTATATAAATGACCTCGAGATTGTTAAGACTTTCAGCCACAGAAGATGGAAATATATATTTCAAATTATGAAAGCCAAACATAATCAACTCTTTTAAATTTTGAAGACACAAAGACATCACCTGCAGTTGATTGTGCCAAAAGGTTTGTTAAATTATGCAATTTCCTTAATGGGGAAACTTTAATTTTTAAAATAGAATTTTTAGACAAACTCACCTTCTCACTGAAAAAGGATGCACTGTGGATACTAATGTCCTTATGGAAAACAAATTTCCTCATATTTCCACAATCTCTTATGTCGATAGTCGTCAAGGAAGGGCATCGCGGAGTATCACTTCCTGAATAGAAACTTGTCAAATTAGGCAACTCTATAAGCTTAATGGAGTTTAGCTTTGAAATTGTGGTTTTTTCCATGGCTGGATCCTTTTCTCCTTCTGCTGTCATGACTTCTTCTATCTTTTTGCAATAACCTATATCCATGCTCTCCAGTTGTAGCGAAGTAGTAGCTGTTGAGAGTGTCATCAAATTGATCAATGCATTACAGTGCCGCACTGTTAGAGTACTCAGTTTTTGAAGGGACACCGAGGACGGCACTATCGTTTTTAAATTCTCACAGTCATATACATCTAGATCTGTCAAATTTTCAAGAACAATGCTATGTTCAGAATCTTCCTTCCACAGGTGCAACAACTCAGGTAGTTCACGCAACTCTAATTCTTTTAAGCAGGGGAATACAACCTGCATATTCAATAAAAATACTGAATCAATCAATCAAATAAGAGTGCTGATCCACAAATAAATTGTAAAAATATAATTCTAAAAAATAAATTTGTATCTTACGATTCTTACTTGAACATATTTAATATAGTAGGGCTATGTACTACAGTAATACCAACAAGGTTATTGCTACCAGCAAACATGGCAACCAAAGGATTGTTTAACTTCTTTAATTTTTATAGTCTTTATGTTTTTTTTAAACTATTGCTATTATTACAATATGATTGTCAGGACCTGCCAATACATACTTTTTAAGATATTTCTTTTTGGGAGGCCATGGACAGCCTCTTCCGGTGACATGGACTCAACATTTTTTATTATTCAATTTCAACTATTTTTTAATTTTATTTAAAAGATATTTGCTTAGATTTTTTTTATAAGTTGATTAGATTTTTTTTTTAAATAATTGGAATGGTAATAAAATTCATATATATTATAAATTTAGTATATAAACGTATAAGTTTGAAGATAGAATAGTATAGTCAAAGGTAAATCTTAAAAAGCTAAAGTTTATAAACAAATTCTATAGTAATAGAATGTTTGTAACTATAGAATAAGACTTTAGATGAATTTTTTTTTAATAAGATCATCAAACGATTAAACTATACAAAGCAATATAAAACACAACAAAGGGAAAAAGAAAATGTGAAGAAAAAAATGAAAGAAGCAAAATAGAGGAATAATTAACCTTTTCATCAAAGAAAAAAAAGAGGTTCTCTTTTGCTTCTGTGTTCACCGGTTCAGGTTCTTCGAGGGGTGGCATGTTTTCACATTGAGAATTGGATGCAAATGTTTGCATTTTTGGGCAATTCTTGATCACCAACTTCAACAAGGAGGGCAGTTCAATTGAATTTCCATTGAAGTTGCAGAATCTTGTGAGTTCCGGAAGATATTCAAGGTTCAACTGCTTTAATTTAGGAAACAGAGTGCTACTTTTTCTTTCTCCTTGAGTGATTATTACCCCTTCCATGAGCTTGCAATTCCATATATCAAGGACCTCGAGAATGTTAAGACTTTCAGCGATAGAAAATGGAAATAAATATTTCAAATTATCACATTCATAAATGGTCAACTTTGTTAAATTATGGAAGCAAGCGAAGTGTGCCTGAAGTTGGTCGTGCCATATGATTTGGCTAGCAATGGAGGACAGCTTCAAGGATGCCAAGGTGGGTAATCCAACCTGCAGATAAAATTCTTATATTATGAATATCATGTACTAGAATGTCCAAGTATAAAATTCTTCAACCATTACTAGACCAAGAGATATGAATTGTCAATGCATCTTAAATTATATTATATATTATATTTCAGGTTTTTTAAATAGATATTTCACATTTAAAAAAAAAGTGAAACTTCTAGAATATCATTTATTGAATATTTCTTCTGAGTTTTCATCAAAACCTTACACAATTGATCAATAAACACAAAACTCATGATTTTCCAGCAACAAATGCGGTTTTGGTGAGGTTTTTTATTCGATTTCCCATTTCATAGAAATTCCAAAAGAAAATGAATAAGGAAGAAGGAATAAAAGAGGAAGGAATAAAAGGAAGAAGGAGATTTATATTTGTTGAGGGATATTTTGGTTAGGGATTGAAATAAAATTTTGTAATGTGATTATTAACAATCACAATTTTCTGTGTGGTCATAAACAAATTGCACGTAAGAAACGGGGTTAAGTTAAATTAAAGTTCATGTTTGTTCTTTTTTTTTTAAAGTTCCTGTTTATTTAGCCCAACTCGTTTCTGTTCCCCCTGTCGTGTACTTATTAAGAAGAACGGTAATCATTCTATATCTACATATCTTAATTAAAAAATACAAAATTTATTCTCAATTAAAATAAGATTTTAAAATAATCATTAAAGCTAAATAAATACAAAAATCAATAAATCTAAATAGAGCAAAATAAAACAGATATCTTCAACCTCCACATTGGTTTTTATATTTCTTATTTATTTTTTAATCTTATCTTCTTTTATCAGTTTTTTTTTTTTAAGTATTACAAGTTACAACTATTATAATCGGAATGCTATAACCTATCAAGATCAGACAACACATATGCGGTCCAGATAACTACTCTTATAAACCGGGAGAAAACTCTCCACGCATACTTGTAAAATGCGCTTGGTGGAACTCGAACCACTCACCATGAGTATGGAAGGGAGGTGTTAAAATATCTAGGTTTTCTGGCACATATGATACCATGTTGAAAGTTGCAATTTTCTTTTATTTTATTAATGTTTTAATTCAACAAAACGAGAATGACTTGATTAACCCTCTCTTGTTGGACTACTTTTTCGGTTTACCATAGCGAAATGAATTAAATGAATTAAATGAATTAAATGAATTGAAAATTATTATTATTATTTTATTTACCACTGTTGGTGGCAATCACTCGAATTTGATACATTTCAATATGAACGAGGCTCTTGCTATCAAACCACATCATTAAAACTCAATTATTTACTAGGTGAGGAATAAGTAATATTAATATCAAACATGCATAGAATTTCTACTAATTGCAATCGAGAATAAAAAGGAGTTACCTTTTCATTGAAAAGATGATGAATGTCGTCATCACAGTTCATTTCGTCATTTTCTTTGCTCTGTTTTATGTTCAGATACTTAGAGCCAGAGAAGAATGTCTTCAACTTTGGGCAATCCTCAATGGATATTTGAGTCAAGGAGAGGAATTCAATTGAATTTCCGGATCCAAATCGTGCGAGTTTTGGAAGATCTCGGAACTGCAGTTTGAGTAGTTTAGGAAACACCATCATAATCATTGTTTCATCTCCTCTTAACTCTTCTGTGTTGATTATTCCTTCAATTGATTTACAAAACCGTATCTCAAGTTTTTGTAGTTGCACAAGACTCTTAACCACAGAATACGAAAACAGAAACTTCAAATCATTACATTCCTGCAAAGTCAAGTTTGTTAAAGTTTGACAACAAGAAGATATTACTGGAAGTTGATCAAGCCATGTGCATCTTATGTTAATTGAGGATAGTTTCAGGTTCTTCAAACTTGGAAGCACAACCTGCAGACACATATTTCACTTTTCCTTAAAGATTGAAAAGCAAGATATATTAACCTATAATAATAATATACATATACCATTTACACTACCAACTCAAAATGAAAAACAAAAATAAGATGAATTAACGTACATTTTGACTGAAAATCGACATGAAACCACCAGCCTCATCTTCAGCAACTATTTCTTGAGAACCAATATCGGGTGTGATAGCATTGAAGCCAAAACTTGTTAATTGTGGTAGGAATTCTAGTTTTAGAGTGTTCAGTTGAGTGAACCCAATCCTCTGTATACTTTCATTTTGGTGGACTAGTTCCATGTTTTCCTTGGAAATAATCTCTTCTAGCTTCTTGCAATTGGTCACTTCGATTTCTTGAAGTTGCAGAAGGTTATTGACCATGGAAAAAGAGAAGAGATGCTTCAATCTATCACAATATATAACTTTTATGATTCTTAATTTGCTGAAAGACTTTGTTGCTAGTTGGGCATGACATATCTTCTCCAAGTTGATCAAATTTTCAAGAAACAGTGACTCTAGCCGAGGAAAGACATTGCATAGACCCCGTCCAATTGAGTGTGCAATATACTGAATCTCATAACCCTTTTGAACATGTAAATGCTTCAATTGTGGGAAACCTTCCCCATTAAGTTCATAAACAACATTCTTAACACCCTTTAGTTTACGTAGATGGACATCGTGAGTTTTGTTCAACAGACTTTTAATTTCATTGCTCAAATAAATGTTGCTACTCAAATTCAACTTCAACGACCTTGAGGTTTCACATTTACCGGACAAGTCCTACACTTTTCCAATAAATATTCGATATCTTTCCAATTTCCCGAATGATAAGCCTTGTGGTATGATCCGAGCATTAGGAACATGTATGTCTAAACCAGTAAGGTAAGACAATTGCTTCAACTCTGCAAGACTAGCATTCCTTTGTCCATCATTATCCCATTGATCAAAACCACCCATATAGAGTTCCTCTAAATGAGTCAAGCTCGATATGACATTTGGTTGGATTACTTTAAGTTTTGAACAATAACTCAAGTCTAACAACCTTAAACGGGTTAATTGCCCAATTTCTCTAGGCAACTGCTGAATATCAGAATTCAAAAGGCTAAGAATTTCTAGTTCCTTTAGCGCTCCAATAAATGCCACATCTTCTAACCAGCAGCGATCCAAACAGAGCGTACGAAGGTTTATTAGGCAGCAAAGGGATGAAGGCGGTGACAACAAATGAATTCCACTTATGTCTAACACTTTGAGACCTTTCATTCCTTCAAAAACGGCATCTGGAATTTTTAAAGAGGCATCTTCCATATATAACAAAAATTGCTCAAGTTTTGGAAATTCTATTTTTTCAGGAAGCTCATAAATATCTCTATTAAGTAGAGAAACAGCAGCCGAATGTTTTGGCAGTTTCTTCTCTAGCGCCTCCTTCAAGCCAGCAGCATCTTGCAGATTAAACCAGAGCTTAGTCGTGGATGATATGGAAACAGCAACAGCGTGAATGATGTCATGCATTTTCACACGATCGCTATCATCATCCATTAACAGACATGAAGTTTTGAGACAATCGATCAACGTATGCAGCTTGTTCCTTCCTTCTTCAAATGTATAAAAATCTTGAAACAAACTCAAACCCATGCCATATTTCAACAAGTCAGTAATATGTACACCGTAACCTGCATTACATAGACTGCAAAACAGAAACAGTGATTTTGCTTCTTCATTTTCCAATAAATTGAAACTCAATTCTATGGTAGAGTACACATCTGCATTCATTCCTTTGATGTCTTTTGGATTAACCTTTTTAAGCTGAACCAGAGCATTCTTCCAAATAGGAAGACTCTTGTTTTTTAGTGCATTTGCAATTGTTTTAATTGCAACAGGCAAACCAGCACATTTTCCAACTATCTCAACTGCAGTTGGATTTAAATCAGAGTTTTCTTCCGAATGCCCCACTGTCTTCCAAAATAAACTCTCCGCTTCAGGATCAGACAAAATTTCAACCTTGAAATTCTTCTGAATATCCATATCATCGCGTAATACATCTAGCCTTCTAGATGTCAACAATATTTTGCATTGCCTTTTATTAGCAGTTTCTCCTTCCTCCTGATCTATCTTTTGCCTGACACTTCCTTTTTCATCACCCCCTATAGGAATTCCGATCGACTCCAAATCAAGCTTTGCCCAAACATTATCTAATATTACAAGGATCCTGTTTTCTTTCTTCATCCTCTCACGTAATCGAGCAGCTCTTCCAAGTTCACTCTCTTGCTGAAATTTCAGATCTAGTTCATCAGCAATTTGATCTTGAATTTTTCTGATATCAGGTGTCTCGGTTACCACAGCAGTAACCACAACATCAAATAACTTATTGTCTTTGGCTTGCTGAGCAACTTTTTTTACTAATGTGGTTTTACCCACGCCGCCCATTCCGTATACCCCAATCAAGTCGACATCCGCATCTGCCAATGCTTCTATAATACACTCAGAAAGTGACATTCTCGATGCAAAGTCCTCATAGCCCTTGATGCAGATGGAATTTGCTCTTTGAGGGGGAAGACGGTAAGAAACTTTCTGAAAATTTCCTTGGCCCAAGAGATCGAACCCATCCTTGGCCGTCTTCACTGCTTTCTTGCTGAGAGAGTAACGGGTCATCGGATTAGGGCAGAAGCCTATTGAACACAGCTTCTTTACTTTGATACTATCATCAGCGATGGGTTTGACGACCGTGCTATTCAGCCATTCCTGAACTTGCTTTTCAATCTCATCCCCTGGTTTCTTGGCTTCGTCAACTTCTGTACTTTCATGGGTCAGCTTCTCTACTTTGACTTGATCATCAATGATGAGTTTGACGTCATTTTTAACAAACTGATCCACGCTATTCAGCCATTCCTGAACTTGCTTTTCAATCTCATCCCCTTGTCTATTGGCCTCATCGACAGAATGCTGCACACTCTCTCTTTGATTGGTCAGCATCTTTACTTGTTTCTTTAGCTCCTCCATGTTCCTCTGGTATTTGAACGCATAACTTATCTGCCGTACAATAGGATCAACCAGCAACTCTGCAACTTTTTCTGCGATGCAAATACCTATCTCCGCCATTTCCTGTTTCTTGCTCTTGCTGTCTATCTGTTTTTTTTTTTTTTTTTTTTTGTTACTCTTAGCAAAAAAAAAAAAAAAAAACCTTAACACAGTGACGCTAAAGAAAGAGTAGTAATAACGATTTTTTTTTTTTTTATAACAATAAACAGAGTAACAAAAACGATATATCAGAGGAGAATGCAAATTTTTGAAAAAAAAAAAAAGGACAACCACCAACAAATAAAAGCTTCATTCTTGAATACAGATATTGATAAGAAAAAGGTTCAATAAACAAAATTATAAAATTATAAATCACCACTACACAACCGGTGGCGATCAAGCTTGAGATGATAACTAATAACGTCTTTGGTTGTAATTAAATTGATTTAATAATATTCATTACAACCCAATGATCATACCGATAAATACACATCATTTTAAGGTCCCCATTACCTAGCTTTTGTTCTCGTTTTCGAGCATATTTTGGTATATAATTGAATTAATCATATTCATTACAACCCAACTGAAAAAAAAAGGTGGAGGAAATAAATTTCTACTACAAAATCAAAATTATAAACTCAAAAAAACTATAATATTCTAGGCAAACAATTTGTATCTCTCTATTTGGCAAAGATTAACCCAATTCTGCTACTGAATTGTAATTAGCAAAATTCATTTGGAAAATCAACATTAAAATACAAAAGAAAAAGAAATATCAAAAAAATAAAAATAAAACCCTTGTAAATTGAGGTTTGAACAGCATCCATTTCACTTTGGGACCAAAACCACCAACCTTGTAAAAAAAGAGTTAAGGCTTTTCCAATAAACCTTTTTCGATTTTTCAAAAAATTTAAAACATTAAAAGTATCCTCATGACATCTTATTAATTGCGCTGCAAACTTTTCAAATAAAACCTTCCTAAACTTATTCAATCATAATTCTCATGTGTTTTGTAATAAATTAACTATATAAAAGTGTTTATTTATTCGGTGGAGAAAAATAATATTCAATTTATATATTCAATAATAATAATAATAATAGAGGTTTTGAAGAAACCTGAGTAACTGACCTTAGTGTTTGTCTGAGTCCTCTGCTTCTGTTAGAACAATGAGAAATGGATGTCCGTAGAGATGGATATGAGAATATCAATGTGAAGAGAAATAAATCTTTTTGTTCTTTGCTTTTTTTTTTCCTTCTTTTTTCAACCTATTGAAATTTACTTAATTTAATGAAAATTCACTATTCACACCTCTGTTTGTCTGATAATATCATTGCCACTGTAAATACAAAAGCAAATATCTTTACTTTATATATTCTTTTTAATTGGTAACTCTTTCTATCTGCATATCAACAATATTCTCTTTCTTTAAGAATAGCATTTGTTTAAAGTAGCAACAGTATTTAACAAATGCTATTTTTAAACCGAGAGAATATATATAGCAATAAAATATATAACAAATGCTATTCTTAAACCAATTAAGAGAATATATAGCATTTGTTGAAAGTAGCAACAATATTCTTAAGAATATATTCTTTTGGTTTAAGAATATATTCTTTTGGTTTAATAATAGCATTTGTTGAAAGTAACAACAATATTCATGTATTATATTCTCAGTCTTCTCATTGGTGACCCATCTCCTTGTGCTGCAATTGTGTTGGCCATTTGTTGAATTTCAAAGAAACCAACAGCTTTGCTTCTGTACATTTCTTTATATGTAGCCTCAACACTTGTTTTGTTTATTTTCTTTTCTAATGTTAAAAATGGAAACATTAATGTTTATCTGAATTTGTAATGATGAGCTTCAAAATATGAAATTCAACAATAGAGGGGCATATTTACCAAAGAAGAGCATTCAACATTTTACCCAAAATCTACTCAGAATTTTAATTAATTAACTGGAAATATGAGCATTCAACATTGTATGTATGTACCTGCATCACTACATAATTCCAAAGCTTTCAAAGTAGAGGTGCCCACGGTTCGGTTAAACCGTGGGCACCAAACCGAAACCGGTTTCGAAAAACCGAAACCGGAACCGTAACTGTAACCGCCGGTTACGGAACCGGTTGGAAACCGGTTCCGAACCGGTTCGGTTACGGTTACGGTAGGTTGAAAACCGACCAAAACCGACGGTTTAACCGTCGGTTTTGGGTAAAAACCGACCAAACCGTCGGTTTAACCAACGGTCAAAACCGTCGGTTAAACCGCTGGTTAAACCGACGGTTTAACCGTCGGTTTGGTCGGTTTTTGCCCAAAACCGACGGTTAAACCGTCGGTTTAACCGGCGGTTTAACCGACGGTTTCGACCGTTGTTAGTAAAAAAAAAAAAAAATTTCGACGAATCACGGCTTGCCACGCGTACCACATAATTGAAAAAAAAAAACAAAAGAATTGATGACCGTTGGGCGTTGGGTGAGATGACCAACGGTCATCTACCCATCTCCCAAGTCCCAACGGCCATATATATATATATATATATATATATATATATATATATATATATATTATTTTTTTCCCTTAATTTCTTAAAATTATAAATTCGCCCCTCCACTATAATGCTTCAATTGTATATTATATATTTATATAATTGTATTGAATATTTTATATTAATTTCATTTTATTACAAATGTTTCATTTTATTACAATGTTTCAATTTCATTTTATTACAAATGTTTCAATTTCATATTATATTTTAAATTTTATTCATTTGTCAAAAAAAAATTCTGGAACATTATTTTTCCCATTATTTTAATTACGTTTAGTAATTATTGTAATTAGGTTTTGTTTGGAAAAAATAAATAAAACCGAAACCGAAACCGAAATAAACCGAAACCGAAACCGAAATAAACCGAAACCGAAACCGAAACCGAAACCGACGGAACCGAAACCGAAAACCAAACCGGTTTTTTCGGTTACGGTTACGGTTTGGGTGGCCACGGAACCGAAACCGGCGGTTTCGAAACCGAAACCGGCGGTTTCGAAACCGAAACCGCCCCGAAACCGAACCGTGGCCACCTCTATTTCAAAGACTTGCTCGCCAATGGTGGATTCTGGCCAGCCTACGAAGACTGCACCATGTAGAACATGTAAATATTTTTATATATTCGGTTTGTGTTGGGCGTGCGACCAAAATCCACATTGACTAGACTTGAGGATGATTGTGGGTATATAAGTATAGACGTTAGCTCCATTGGTATGAAGCCTTTCGAGAAGTGTTCCAAGAGCCAAATCCGTGTGGACTTAGACCCAAAAGGGACAGTATCATACCCAATGTGGAGAATATAGGTTCCGTACTTATAATAGCCTCATCAGGATATGAGCTACGCTTGTACTTAAAAAATCCAATCGTATATGTTCCTGATATTAATACATTACTATTGGGTTTGTCAAATCCATTTCTACAAAAACCTGAAATCAGATTTAAAAAGTTCAAAACTGAAAAAGAGAAAAAGAATGGTTCAATAATTGATAAAATAAATTCAAGTGATCAAAACGTTTATTAACATAAGATTTTAGAAGAATACATAAAAATCTCCATTGATCAATACAAAAGACGAATAATTTAATTAAGATTTTCTTCTTGAATGTATCTCACACTCACAAAGACAGACCGATGCCTATAATTCTTGATTTGCCTTTTCATCCTTCATAATAACTTTACATATCTCAACACCATTTGAGACCAAAAACTGCAGGTATTTCGAAATATTGAAATGCTTACTCATGTCCTCCACTTCCTCCAAGTGATCACTGTATTCTCTCAATGATTCAAAATCATCTTCTTGTTCATTAGTATTCTGCATCAATGATGCTAGAAAGGAAAGCAGCATCCATTTCAGTTTGCGCCCAAAACGACCAATGTGTTTTTACTAATTGGGGCTTAAGTATTAGCTTCTGCGAAAATTCTATTATTGGTCCCATAGCATTATAGCAAGAACAGGCGATCATAGCACTTTTGAAACCAGGTTTGGTGACTTTTTTGTAAAATCGGTTGTCTACAATCTACATTGGTTCCAGATGTAGACAATGACTTGAGACTCACTCCTGAGTCCTGACTGCATTAATTCTGCATATGTTAATATTCATTGACATAATCATACAATTTCAAACCAATGCAAGAGGCACTATCAGAGTATCAGTAAATGGTAACCAAGCACACAAGATACTTCTATAATCTCAATACGATGACTTCGTTTGTAAAGTTAGAAAGCAATACCAGAAATTGAACACCGAATAGTACAAGAGTACTAATGAATAAATGCAGAAGTTTCAATTTTCAAGCACAAATGGTCTTGAATAACATCTGTCATATAATTTCTTCTGTCCAGCTTTGTATTTGAAGAAAGACCTCATCAAATCTCTATTACAACTCTGGACATTCTGCAAGTTTAAATCAAAGTATTAATATAGATATTTCCAAATTAATTATAACTCAAAATAACATGTACATGGCTTACCGAAATGTACTCTCTACATTATTATCTAACAATTAAATAACTCTTTTGAAAAGCTAAAGCAAAAGTGTGAAGGTAGCAGAAACAATTCAATTAGATTAGAGAATATGAGATATAATATTGTATCACAAAGCATATGAGCTTGACTTATTAATTCCAGCATTTATATGCCGATGATCGCTCTCAATCTAAATAACTCTTTTTTGGAAAATTTGAAGCAAATTTATTGATTGAAAACTAACTAATGATTCTAGTAGAACCAGTGCAACTATGCAAGCGCTATCAGTAAATAGTAACCAATTAGCACACAAGATACTGATCTTAATATCAATACAAATCCAATTCCATCATGAATAAATTCACGGTTTACGGTTTTTAATCTCTCCTATTTCGGGTAGGAGGATTGTGAATGGCATATTTAGTCAGATAAAGAAGGCAAAGAGCAAGGTTCCATCGGTGGCCACTGGCCAGACCAGCTCCAAATACCATTGCCACCCACCCACCCACCAGAGTTTATGGTCTTGTTTGATGTTTTGAGAGTGAAATTCTTGAATAGATCCTCTATTCATCTGTGGCTGCTTCCCAACTTCCCCCTCCCCTAACACCACCAGCTCCGGCCTCCTACAATTACAGTTCCTGTTGCTAGTTATCTTTGTTTCAACATCTAGCTATAATTCTAGATAGGTTAGTTTTATAATTGTTTTGCTTGAGATAAATGCTAATTGTGAACAAAATTATGATGCATAACACCATTGTCTATGATCGAAAAAACTTACACAGTATCCCACTCGAGGGTGCAATCATCGCGATCTAGAGCCCAGCTCATAATAATTATCTGAAGAAACAAATGACATAAACTTGGATCATGTTTTTCAAATGACATAAACTTGGATCATGTTTTTCAAATGTTGTCTGATTTTTTTATCTAAACTAAACTTTGCTCTAGCAGTAAAAAGGCCATCAATATTTAATACATTAGAAAAAACTGGTTGTTTACAGAGTCTAAAGTTTCTATAACTTCTTTTATACCCTTCACTATCAAGAGAACTTCTGATGAAAAGTAATTGAAGCATGGTCAGATGGTCTTTTGAAATTAAATAAGATGACTTGATTATAAAGTTGGAAAGCAATACCAAAAATTGAACACTGAATAGGACAAGTACTAATGAATAAATGCAACAGTTCACATACGTAATTTTCAATTTTCAAACACAAATGGTCATGAATGACATCAGTCACATAATTCTTTTGAGGCAAAATCATTGCCATTCCAAGGGAGAAGATAAAGCATAACAGAGAAGATTGCAAGCACAAATGGAGTACTAATAAAGATAAAGCATTATCAGAATTTGAGCACTGAATAGTGCTAATAAATAAATGCAGAAGTTCACATACAGAATTTTCAATTTTCAAGCGAAAATGGTCATGTATAACATCAGTCATATAATTCTTCTGTCCTGCTTTGTATTTGAAAGAAGACCTCAAATCTCTATTCCAACTCAGGACATTCTGTAAGCATAAATCAAGGCATTGATATAAATATTTCAGTCGAGATCTTTTATTTTGTCTTCAAAACATCAGATACAGAAAATAAATATATAGGAGACAGATAACAGCCACCCATCAAACTAATCTATAACAGCAATCGGACTAAGTATACTATCCTAGAGATAAGAATTAAGTAACAAAACTACCCAACTCTCTTTATTTTAAACCGGAGACTTATCACAGAGCTAACAACTCCCACAATTTCCAAATAAATTATAACTCAAAATAATCCCTACATGTCTTTCTTAAATGTACTCTCTTCTCCATTATTAGCCAACAATTAAATAACTCTTTTGGAAACATAAAGCAGAATTGTGAATGTAACAGACAATTCGATTAGAGAATAAGAGACATAATGTATCACAAAGCACATGAACTTGCCTTATTAATTCCAGCATTCATATGCGGATGCCCTCTGCAGTAGAAATAACTCTTTCCTTTAGAACTTCAAGCAAGAAATTAATCACCTCTCCTATAAAATTCACAAAATTATGACTGTTTTTCTTATTGTTCCCTATTTGGGCTGAATATTTGCTCATCACTTAACTATAGATAAATAAGTCTTACCACTTAAAACCCTATAGATTGATCAAATTGTCTTTTTCAACTGAAAACATGCATGTCCACCTTCAATCAAAGTGAACATGTATACTGACTGGAAACAGAATACTGAAAATTTGACACTGAAACATCCTCATCAAATATTGATTTTATCCCCAATTAGTCAACAACACCGCTACTACTCCAAGCAAGTCAGAATTTTTACAAATACCCACTTCTCATTTCAAGCAAAAAGATCACATAAACAAACAACAATTCCTTTATCATTATATATATATATAAAGGAGACATTTTTACCTGCCACTTATCAAGATACTGAGGCTGTCCATGTCCTCTTCTGATAGTCCCAGTGAGCTCCAAGAGCCGGTCAGCCAGAGTAGATTTTCCGTGATCGATGTGGGCAATGATCGAAAAGTTTCTGATTCTCTCAGGTGTGTACTGGCTCAAGTCTATGTTGTCCTTTACTCTATTGTTATTCTGGCGAGGATGAGAACGAAACGAACAGTCGGATTCAACAAAAGTCGGTGGTGTTGGGTTTGATTGAATCTGGGGTTTTGTGGGTTGATTCTGAGGATTGAAGAGTGTGTTTAGTAACTCTCTGCAGGTCCTTTTCATTGTCAAACTCCTAAAAACAAGTCAGGAGAAGCCAGACTGCTCAGCAACAACGTTTAGCATGTTCATGTGATTCGTACAAACTGTAACAAGAATTACAAAAGTTAAATGCTTATGAAACATAGAGTTCAACATCTATTAAAGATCATACATAGATTACAAATCGGGGATACCCCTTTGTAGTGAAGTTTTTATCTTTTATCTTTTTTATTTTCTAAAAACCGTCTTTCAACTTGTAACAATGAATGGAACTTATAACTTCTAGGTACACTTCAAAAAAATAATATATTAGCTGAAAAGGATAAATCAGAAAATGCAGATCTCAACAAATAATCCTTAAAGTATATGATCTTACCAGGACCCTAAAAATTTATGGAGGGTAGTTAGAGACATCTTTCTCTATGAAACCTTCAATAATTTGTGGTGAGCCTCCTGAGGTATGTCAACTGAACCAACGTGCTTCATTCGCTTCTTTCCCTCCCTTTGCTTCTCCAGTAACTTCTTCCTAGTAATATCTCCACCATAACACTTTGCAAGAATTTTTTTTCTCATAGCCGAAATCCTAAAAGCAGCAGAGAGGTTTAGATAAACAGCAAAGATGGAATGGTAATTCTAATTACAAAAATGAAGAAGGAAAAAGGGAACTTTGCAAAATGAAAATAATCATTTTACTAAAGATAAAATCAAACTGGAAGAAATTACTTCTTGAAGATTCTACTTTGATTGGATGATCATGTGTCAACATGATACTACAGTTCTAAAAACAAAAACTGGAGTGGTTTCTTACAGCTGCAAACAAAAAGAAAAACTTTTGACTTACGTTTCCCTAGACAACCTTTGATCCAATTGCAGCTTGTATGATTATCTCAAACATTTGCTTGTTCAAAGTCGAATCACCTCAGGCTACAGCGCAAAAGAAAAGAGACTACAACATTATGATTTTAACTTTAAATGTAAAGACCTGTCAATGAATTTTATCAGCTTCTCCACCAGATCACGACCAAGAGGTTGTGCCTTTAATTTGTGGACTATTGTTGTCATTGCATCAACTGGTTGTCCATTCAAGAGGATATCAAGTTTCACTAAATCACACTGTTGATATATGTCAATGACAACAGTCTCAAAAGATGGGAAAACCAAATTCAAATATTCCATGTATAAATGACAAATATCTGAACAACCTATTAGTAAATTGAATTGACACAAAATTCCAAATATGATCCAACCTATCATTCATTAATAGAGGGAATAAGAAAATATTTTCCAGAAGTGTATGAAACGATGAATAAAAGTTGTTCCTAAACATAATGAAAACACCAAGTGGCATGGATACATGGAGATAAAAAAGAGATTCAATATGGTACAAAGAGTCATGACAAGAGACATGTATGATGTACTTAAGCTTGTGTGTTTCCATAATATACAGAACAAACATTAAAGTTTAATCACTTGATTCAACTTTCACACTGTTTAGTTGTGATCCATCAAGAAAAAGCCAAAACCGGTGGAAGACAATTAAAAGGCTACACAGTGAGTACAATTAATTAATCATATTTTATATCAATATAACAGAAAAAATTATACGACAACACAAAATTGTGCCCTAATTGCTCCATTACAACGATTACGCTCCGTAGCAAATACTACCTTCCAAAGATAACAACTCTATAAATATCCCCAGTTGTGTCTCACTGCAAGTAGCAAAAGAAGGTAAAATTACCTGTTCAAGTCGCTGATGAAAAACATCCATGTGAAGTAAGCCTAAGAAACCACACCTGTAGATAGAAGACAATCAATATTACAGAAGAAAAGAAAAAAGAAAAAGAAAATGAAATTCCATACAAGAACAGTTTCGAATTAACAGTAATACAGTTTTTCAAGTGTAAATGAAATGATATACTCAGTGGAGTATGCCACACCTAAAGCCCAGTCCAAGGGCTGTGCTGCTCTCTTTAGTAATGGAGACACTGGCATCATTGCACGTAAGAGTCTCTATTGCATGGTTGAGTGCTTCAAAATCAGATCCATCAGCAGGATAAAAACCAGAAAACACCATATGTTTGGCAGGCTTGAAACCTACAATACAGAGGGATTTAGAGGCACATATAATGGGAAAGTGTAAGGACCATTGCAACCAGAACTACTTGATTCAAATGTATAATGAAAGGCACAGACAAAATGTACGCCACCGGATCCCTTGTGGCCAGAAAATTTGCATATTGTGTTATTAAACACAAATGCAGAGAAGCAAAGTATTCATAGTTGTATCTTCCTAAGAAAAAAAATAAAAATATGAAGACAGGATATGACCAAATTGTAAGCCTGATTTAGCATAAACTCTGATTATTATGCCAGAGTCTAGACTCTTGATTGTTACCCAAATCTGTGTGCAGAAGCTAGCAATGGACTTCTAGGTTATCTGAAGTGGGGAGAAAAATGAAGACTTACCTGGCAGGGGTTCTACAGTGCTTTTACTGTGATATAAAGTGTCTCCAATGCGTGCCTCTTTTGTTGAACGCATGCCAGTCACAATATAAACCACTTGTCCAGTTAGAAGGACTCCAGTAGCAGTGAGTTCAGGATGCATGATTCCAACATCTAGAACTTCATAAGATTGACCGAAACCAGCAGATGAAATCTTATCTCCCTTGCACAGTGCGCCATCAACAACTGCAACATGGCAAATGACTCCTTTGTATTCATCGTAATAGGAATCCAATAAAAGCATGAGCAAACTTGAACTTATAACCCCAGGAGGGGCAGGTATCCGCTCAATGACTGCAGGAAGAACATGCTCAAGACCAACTCCTGCTTTAGCAGATGTTAAAAGGGCATCACTAGGCTCAAGATCAAACACTGATTTCAGCTGTGCTTCACTGCTTTGACATGATCAGGATCAGCAGTTGGCTGATCGATTTTATTTTTCACAGGTATTATTGTCAGGTTAGATTCAAAGGCAAGATAAAAGTTTGCAACAATTTGCGCCTGAACACCTTGGCCAAAAGAGCACCCTGGCAAGCTGCCAGAGATCTTGACATTTCATAGCTGAAATCAACATGACCAGGTGTATCAGTAAGGTTTATTAGAACGCTAGATGATCCATTATCTTCATTAATGCCAGGGGCATTAAACTTGTGTTTGTAGAACATAGTTGCTGTCTGAGCTTTCACAGTTATTCCCCTTTCTCTCTCTATCTAAAATTAAACAAAATTCATCATATAGATAGCATGTAGTAAATAAACCTAGACCGAATATTGCATGTAGTCATTGTAATGCAATATTTATTGGAAAAAAAAATGCAAGTGCATAATTAAATGAGAATAAAATGGAGACTTTGAGGCCAATATCTCAAGCTTACCAAGTAGCTAACTGGATTTAACATTTCAAAGATCGTGCAGCTAACAGTAAACATAAGCAGTTCAAATGAAACGAAATATAATAAAAGTTTTTCTCAGGAAATGCCCTCTGCAGTAGAAATAACTCTTTCCTTTGAACTTCAAGCAAGAAATTAGTCACCTCTCCTATAAAATTCAAAAAATTATGACTGTTTTCTTATTCTTCCTTATTTGGGCGGAATGTTTGCTCATCACTTAACTATAGATAAATAACTCTCACCACTTTAAACCACATAGATTGATCAAATTGCCTTTTCAACTGAAATATGCATGTCCACCTTCAATCAAAGTGAACATGTGTATTGACTTGAAAGAGAATACTGAAAATTTGACAATGAAACAACATTCATCATCAAATATTGATTTTATCCCCAGTTAGTCAACAACACCACTACCACTTCAAACAAGGCAGAATTTTTACAAATACCAACTTCCCATTTCATTCAAAAGATCACATAAACAACTATTCTTTTATCAAATTTTTTTAATATGTAAAGAACACATTTTTACCTGCAACTTATCAAGATACTGAGGCTGCCCATTCCCTCTTCGGATAGTCCCAGTGAGCTCCAAGAGCCGGTCAGCCAGCGTAGATTTTCCATGATCCATGTGTGTAATTATCGAAAAGTTTCTGATTCTCTCAGGTGGGTACTGAGTCAAGTCTATGTTATCCTTTTCTCGGTTGCTGTTCTGACGAGAATGAGAACAAAACGAACGACACGGATTCAACAAAAATTGGTGGCGTTGGGTTTGGTTGAATCTGAGGTTTAGTGGGTTGATTCTGAGCATTGAAGAGAGTGTGTGTTTGTGTTGTTTTAGGGTTTTTGAGGCTCTGTAGAGACCCATTTTTTTAGGGGATTTTAGCAGAGAACGAAAAAATTGAGAAAGATTTTTCGAAGGAGGGGATGTGTGTTCGAAGAGGGGATGACGTGTTATGGCACGTCAGCCAAATGAGTGACATGTCCGAGAAAGTCAGAGTAAGGATGACATAGCATACCACATAAGCTATATTGGGTGACGTGCCTAAACACGTCACCACATTTGGCTCACAGCTGTACTTGTATATTATCGAGAGGGTGGTCACATGTTTTACCATATCTCTAATACAAAATGATTTGTATATAAATAATCGTAGACATATAATGTCAAGAGACTTGCTTCCAATATGACATAAATATGGACTTGATAGACTATCAACCTACATGCTTCCATTTAAAACACATTTTGTGTTTAATGACGTCTTCAATTTTATTTCATATTTTCTTACCAAAAATAGATGAAAAATTAATGTCAATTTTAAATGTTTGCTGAGTTAACCTAAAAAAGGAATGTGCAACAGGTCGTCTACGTGAACGGTCATGTTGACAATGTCTAATATTTTTTTTGTCATGTCAACTCGAGGTTGAATATACACAGCTGCATTAAAGACACAATTATTAACAGAATGTCTATTTATCCTACATGACATCTTTTTTTAGAAGACTTTTGCTTACCCCCTATCAAGTGGGGTGAGCATTACCCCCCTCCCCAATAAATGACATGTGTCCAAAGAGGGGTATTTTTGTCTAAAAACTCTCATGTGTTTGGACAAAACTACCCTCTCCCTAGACACGTGACATGTATTAGGGAGGGGGTAATGCTCACCCCCTTGAAGGGGGGTGAGCAAAAATGAATTTTTTTTTCACAAGCCACGCTTGCATTGAAGATGTTCTGAGAGTTCATTTTTGCTCGCATCCTTTGAAATGGGTGAACATTACCCCTACTCCACATTATCAATTATAATTTACCTGTTTATTTTTGTGTTAGTTAATTTTGTCAATCCTTAATTAATAAATGGGCACCAACACATGTCATGGGAAGGGGTAATGCTCACCCATTTGAATGAAGAAAATCTTCAATAGGACGGTCTCATTACCATTTAGTGAGACCGTCCAGTGAGATTGCACCAAATTATATTTTAATAATATATATTTAGGTACTGATATTGACACTTATAAAACTTATTAGTACACCAATTTTTATAAGTACACTAATGTCTAAAATTTTAAAAATAAATATTACTATAAACACTCATCGTAATGCCAATAGTACCCTCATTGAAATAAATATATTCATTTTAATAATTTTTATTTATAAATACTGATATTAAATTATTATCACACCCAATTTATAAAAAAAAAATCATCTTATTTTTGGAATCAAATCATCTTTTAATGATGATTCAATTTACTTTTGGAAATATTTTGAATGTAAGAACCTTATAAAAGGGAATATGTAGAACATTATATGGAGTCAAGATATTTTCAATCTGGAATTTTTTTATTTATATAGCTACCTTAAAAAAAACTTATTGATATCTACGGTTATCTTAAAAAAAAACTGTTGATATCTATATTTATCGATAAAAAAAATATTTTTGTTTATTGATAGAGTTCATAACTATACATAAAAGAAAGACAAAAATAATATGATAATCATGTGATAATGAAAAAAGTTTGATATTTGAAATAAAATTAGTGTTTAATTAGGGTTTATCAAAAGTTTTTTTTTTAAAGGTAAGTTTTTTTAATAAAGAAATATAGTTGAAGATATGTGTATAATTAATGAATGTATATAGTAATTGGTTTATTTTTAATTAAAGCTAATTTGTCCTTATTGGTAAATTTATATTGAGATATGTTTGTAATTAATAAAATATGATTGTACTAATAAGTTTTATAAGTGTCAATATATGTTCTCGAGATAAATGATGTAATCTCTATGGATGGTCTCACGAACGCTTTTACCAAGTGAAAATAAGACCGTCCCATTGAAGACTTTCCCCTTTCAAGAGGGTGAGCAAAAATGAACTCGTCAACTAAATGGGTGATGTACTAAGACAAATCATCAGAATGGAGGCATAAAAAACATGTCCATGAAAAGGTGGATGCCGTGTTAGGATATATTGGCCAAAGTGGGTGACATGCCCACACACGTCAGCGAAGTGGCAGTGACGTGCCAGAGCAAGTAAACTAGATGGTATTGACGTACTACATAAGTGAGAGGCAGGGACATGTTCTTGCACATCAGCCAAATTGATTAACATGTTCGGACATGTCGGCAAAAGTTGATAACACGTTAATTAAATGGTATGACATGACATGTAAGCAAGAGGGTGGGCATTGACGTGCTGGCCCACGTCGGCCAAAGTGGGTGACCATGTCATCGAAAGGCTGGCTGGTTGTTTGTTTGTTTGTCTGGAAACAGCAGTGTAGTAAGAAGAGACCGCCTTCGAGTGGGAACTCTTCAAAGAGAGAACGTCAGGCTTCAACTTTCATCTTCAACAATGGTTGCTAGGGTGAGTACATTTTCAATTACATAGAGTCAATTCAATCACTTCATTTACACAGAGACCTCCCTAGGTTTTGTCTGATTTCTTTTTTTGTTATAATATAGAAAATTAGGGCATCGTGTAGAACCATGTGTCACGTAATTAATTCACATTCCTAGACGGAAATTGTTGAACAAATATGTACTAAGGAAATGATTTTAATTTTTGATTTGATTTGATTTTTGTTCCTGTCAAATTATAAGGGCATCATGTAGACCCATTTGTGTCACCTAATTAATTTACATTCCTACAAGGATGATCTCCAGCTACCTAAAATTTGGTTGGAATATGTGGAGAAGCACTACTACAACCAGAATGTGCTTGATATTGTTGAGCTAGCTGGAGAGACTTTTACAACATCATGATCAATGTGAATCGTCAACCAGAATGGCCAATGTGAATCGTCAACCTGAGAGCTAGCTTACTCTCTCTGGTTTTACTGAAGGCTTTTGAGCTGATCTGAATCGTCACAGCTAAGTTTTCCTCATGATATGGTGGCCTGAATGTTACTCTTAAGTTTGATTGTTTGTTTTTTTTACTATCTTGTTACAAGTTTTGCTATTAGGCTTCATGATCAAGTTGTAATTGGAAGACAAGTTGTCTTGATCATGTCTTGGGTTACATGTACATAATGTCTGGTAATAGGCCTAGAATTTAATTCATATGTTCAATTAGGAAGAAAGATTCAGATTTGTGATTAATTTGCTAAAGAATCATGGTGGATTTTGAGGGATTTGTTCAAATTTTTGATCTAATGATGCTGTTGCCTTTTGATTTTTGTTTCTCTTTGCATTTATGTTTTTTTTTTTTTACTGAATTGTTCAAGACTTAGAGCTTGATTTTTCTGATGGTGTGGTTCATTTGCTCACAAACACTGAATTGTGTGTATTTTAAGATATGAGCTACTTATTTTATTATCAATAGAAATTCAACTTGCATCACATAAATTCTTATAGTTCCTGTTCTTGTGCTTCTTTTACACTCAAATAGTTCATGAGACACAGAAGGCAAACACAGGTTCCAAAAGTAAAGTTTGGATTGCCAAATTTGATGACATGTCATTGCAGTGTCATCAAAAGATTGAACATTAAGTTCGGTCTCGCAAGCGCGTAAGCAACATGGACTAGCACGGCAGCAAGCAAAGATCGTTCTGTAGGGAGGTGAGATCCGCTGACCGTCATTAGTTCCAGCTATTATTACAATACGCCGAGCGAACTCGTGTGTTGTGTATACGGAAAAGTAAATAATAATATAACTAAATAAATTACATAAATAATATTTACACGGATATGATGGAATGGATAGATGGCATGAAATGTATGGATACGCTAAGGAAATGACTCAACCGTAACAATCCTTTTAATTCAGCACTGGACTCACTTAGTCCATCAAATATGCAAGTATACTATAGGCTCGTGCTCCTTTAATTGATCCCTAATCTCTCTCGATGTCTTAGAAATCACATCGATTCAATTGCATGGATTCATTAAGTACTTTGGGACACACACACAAGCGATGTACGCCAGTCTAGTGATCTCTCAACTTTCTGGTCAAATACAGTGGTTATTTCGCTGGGCATATAATGTGCAACCGCGTGGGTCATATTATAGCCAATAATTCATCCACGAGGATAACAAAATACGGGATGACAACCAAGTGAAAGCATTAAGAATACGAGATACACATACAACATGTATGTTATATGCTAGTGTCCCCTTAATTAATCTCTACCTTCTCTCGAGCGAATAGAGATTGCATCCATGTATAAATGCATGAATCCATTAAGGATTGTGAGACACACACACGCGAGCTCTACACGCCAGCCTAGTGATCTCTTAACTTTCTGGTCAAATGTAGAGGATATCACACTGAGCATGTTAATGCGAACCACGCGATATATAACATATAACCTAATATCATTCACAAGGTGGCTAACCGAGTGAAAGCATTAAGCAATGAAATGTCCCTATAACTACACGAGCACAAGAGGAATTCGGTTTGTCTTTACTCTAGATACGTATTCGGTTTTATCAATCTCCCTAGGATGGTTAGACATGGAAAACAAGTTCACCAAACAACAATGTACAATAAGTTGATTGTTTAACATTAATGACATTCAATTTAGTTAGGGGTTCATCCTCTTGATTAAGGAATTCTCCAAAATCAATTCATTACCCAACCCAAGCTATGAGAGGGCAATTGTGCCTTTGAAACAAAGACCCATTAAGCACAAAGATTTGAACCAATGCCAATTTAGCAACTAATGCATGAATTGAAACATTTTCCACTATTTGGAGCTAAATTCTCTACCCCTCAAATTATTCAATACATGGTATTTTGGTCATCCACCAACATACAAACAATCATTGGAAGCTAAATTACTCTACTCCTAATCCCAATATTGCATACATATCAATTTCGACCCTCCACACACATGAATATCACAATAAGAGTTTAATTCATGAAATTAACAAAGAGTAAAACAAAACTCAACCGAATTTAAACACAAACATACATATATTGCACATTTGAAGGTTTATAATATTCTCAAAATCAGGGTTACGCATCAAAGAAACAATAAATGCAAAGAAAAGAGTAAAAATGAGATAACCTTTGAAGACAAACCCTCCAAAAAAGCTCTTAGCCTTCCTAGCTCGAATTTGGCTCCTAATTCCTTGCAATCTACTCTAAGATGGATAGAGGAAGTGTAAATTGGTGTTGTGGAGATGTATGATGATCTCCCATGTAGGAAAAACCTACATGGGAGCTATTTCTCTCCTTATTATGTGAAAAAGATGAAGAAAATGGAAGAAAATGGAAGAGAGAAGAGAAGAGGCGTGATGAGAGGTTGAGGATTCTGAAGAGAGAGGAGAAAATGGGAGTATATATAGTGTAGGGAGGTTAAGGCACTAAATAGGGTGTGAAAGGACAAGATTGTCCTTCAAATTCTGCCAAAAATGAACACTCTTCCAACTTACGCGGTACAGTCCGCAGTTTGGGCGCGGTACAGTTCAACAGCTTTGTGCACCGCTACGAAAATGACCATAATTTTCTTCAGAAAACTCGAATTGCGATCTATAAAAAGCACTGGAAACTAGACATCTGGGGCTTTCCGAAAATAGGTAATAAGCAACGTAGTTTGATACTCGCTTTTTGTGTTGTTTCCAAATTGCTATTATCAAAAGATATCTATACTAAAAGTTCATACGCAATATGCTCTAAACTAGCAAAAGACTAGTAAAACGGTAAGCGAAGGTATCGTTCCGTTGGGAGGTGGTATTCGTCAACCGGATCGTGTTCTAGTGTTTGTTGAAAGCAATGTAAATAGAATGCGGATATGTGAGAATGGTGATTAATGTGACAAATAAAAGGGTGGATAGGAGAGATGCAAGAGAATGGATACACAAGGGTTTACAAGTTCACCAACATCAGTGCATATAAGTGATTGTTAGGCATTAAGAACTGATAACATCGTAAAATACACCTTTTGAGGTCCTCATTTCCTATCGTTTGCTTTCGTTTTCGAGCGTATTTTTGTATATAATGTGTTTTGTGAGCCTTGTGTTTTGTACACAATCTGGATTTATTTATTTTAGATTGTTTCTATAGGCACCTATTAAACTATTCCTGAAGTCTGCAGGGATTGTATCCCATATATAATTTTTTTTGTACCTTCTTGAAAATTTTAATTGAAAATTTTATGTTTCTGATTTCATTGCAACATTTTATGGAACTTCACCCTTTCATTTAGTAATTGAAATAGAGCCAGAGCTGTGACTTTACAAGGAGGAAAACTTGAGACTCAATCCTCTGGATCCGTACAAAATACATTTTTGTTGGGTAAGTAAATTGATATTATTTAATATGGATTGTAACCAAGTATTATCAGTACATAGTTACCAAATGCATAATTTTTTAGTTTATGATTTTTATTATCTTCCCTAGGTTTGGTAGGGGATTACGAATAGCAAATTTAGTCCTTACATATGTCTTTTGATGCTACAATGTTATTCAGTAAAGGGTTATCAGACACAAAAGGCAAAGAGTGAGGTTCCAACAGTGAAGGAAGGAAAAAAAGCTCCATTACTAACAGTATATCCATTCCCAATGTATATGCATCCATTGCTCATTGACATTCCACCGTTTACTGTACCTTCAATGTTGTATGACCATAGAAATCTTCCGGTTTTGGCATTCAAGGCATATATGGTCCCCTTTCCATGTGTTGATCTAGCAAAAAGAACACCATTTGCCAATGTGAAGTGCATTGCTTGGATCAACTATAGACCATTGAATTTCGCCCTTTTGAGCATCTATTGCCACCCATCCACCAAAGGTTGTGGTCTTGTTGGATGGTTTGAGAGTGAAATTCTTGACAGCTGAGTTGACAATGTTTGTATAGATCATCTTTTCATCGGTGTCTTCTGCCGAAGTTCCTCCTCCTCCAATGCTTAGCAGGTCCAGCCTCCTACAGTACATTTAGTATTTTGTTGTTACATCTAAAAGGTAGGGATAACAATGGGATAGAATTGTTAAGTGAAGGGTATATGGGTAAATTATTATGCCATCAAAGTAACGATTAAACTTTTCTAAGTAGTTAATGATGTTATTAGTTTTTTTTGAACAGCAAAGGATTTATTAGGCAAAAGCCAAAGAAGCCACATAAGGCAAACAAACTAACACAAAACAGGGAAGAGCACCAAGAACTCAGATCATAGAACAACCACCAAAGCAAAAAGAAAGAGACCTCATACAACAAACACAAAGACAACAAGAAACATGAAAAAGAAACAAGAACAAAAGCAGAAAGGATCAGCATCCCCAGGCCAAACTGAACTCAATGGACCTCCCAAATCACTTTATCCCCTTCCATAGCAAATCTTTTTTTGGCTAGAGAGTCAGCAAAAGAGTTGTTGTCTCTAGAGTTGAAGATGACTCGGGTGTTGCCAAGAATACACAGCATGTTCCGAATATCAAAGATAATGTTTACATGCTTCAAATTTCCAATGCCCTCTGAATTCACCCACGAAACGGCCACCTTTGAATCACTAACAATATCTATCTCCTTTCCTATCAAAACCTGAGATTGAATGCACAAGGAGACAGCTCTATGAATATCTACAATCTCTGATGCGTTGGATTCCAAACTCCCAATAAAAACAGAAAAAAGACCCCACACCTTACCTGATTTTTCTCTCAACACCCCACCAATTCCCACGTTTCCTAGATTACCCCTTGAAGATCCATCTATGTTAAATTCTAGGGAGTCACCAGTAGAAGGTACCCACACCGAAGGCTTCACAGGTTTCACGTGATTCGACTCGAGACAGCTAACCTTAATATCCAAGAGCATCATAGAAATAGGAAGCTTTGATCATCTACTATGGTGCTTAAACCACCAAGCAACACGAAACTTCACTGTATCCGCAGCCTGGGATAAAGTTGTAGAGATGTCCTTGAAAACCATCTGGTTTCGAGCCTCCCAAATCGTCCATGTCAATGCAAAAAACTAAGTATTCCAAGCACGCCTAGATTTAGCTAACATATACAGACCAGATCACCCAAGAAACCAATTATTCAATGAATTATTCATGCAACTCACTACCTCTCACCATTCCATGCAACTTTTTTAAAGCTTCCAAAACCAGGGGCACATCAAAAAAAGGTGATCAATCGTTTCCTCACCTTCATTGCACAAGGACATAACAGAGAAAGAGTTGGACCATACCCAAAGTTTTGTAAGACCTTTCTCACCATTACTCTTCCATGAAGGAGCTGCCAAATGAAAATTTATATCTTGGGTGGACAAATTCCTTATCACATAAGATTGTGATCAAAACAAATATCCATCGAAGGGTCCTCTGAAGGATTTCACCGAAAACACGCCATTAGAACAGAAGGTCCTAGCTAAAGTGTTTGAAACCGACTTTCGAATGACAATGCAGTCCAGCATACTCATAAAAATCCCCCACTGATCCCTCTCCCAGTCAAACAGAGGCCTGTGCAGAGGCACCTTCCAACACCACCTAGAATCTGACAGCTTTCCAAACTCCCTAACAACACCTTGCTTTTGGACGGCCAAAGCAAATATTATGGGACATACATCCTTCAAAAGAGAGGACTCCCCAACAGTGATGTCCCAGAAATTTCCTTTGCAGTCATTGCCAATAATGACTTTCAAACCCTCTTTTAAAACTCTGTTAGAAGCAGACTCTTCAGCAAACAGAGACTCAATTTCCTTGACAAAAGGAGAAGAAAAATTTGATCCTTTCCAATCCCACATGAGGTCAGAAGTTGAGATACCATATCTGGCACAAATAACCCTTCTCCACAGAGAATTATTATTTGAGCCGAACTGCCAAACCCACTTGGCAAGCAGGCTTTTATTTTTGTCACCCATTCTACCGATGCCCAACCGGCCACAACTCTTTCTTTTGCACACTGATGCCTAATTAAAAACATGGAGTTTCTTTTTCACAACTCCATCCCCTAGAAAATTATCTTTGAACCTTTTCAGTAGCAAGAGCCACCTATACCGGGAGTTTAAAAACAAATAAATAATAAGAAGGACTACTTGATAAAACTGACTTGATTAGGATCACTCTCCCTCCTTTGTTCAAGAATTTCCTTTTCCATGGCGCCAATTTATTTTCAATGCGTTTCATGATAGGGTTCCAAAAAGCCTAGTGACCTAACCTAGCTCCCAACGGCAAGCCTAGGTACATTATTGGAAGGACTTCGTTCCTACAATGAAAGGCTTTTGCCCATTCCACGTCGTCTGAAACATTGGATCCAATCTTAACCAAGCACGATTTGGTAAAATTAATTTTCAGGCCAACTGCCAATTCGAAGCATCTGAGAATCCTTTTAGGATTTCGAAGATACTCTAAATGTGTACCATATGCTGACCAAAAGTAGCGTCTTTTATCAAACCTATACTAGCTGCCCTTTTAAGTAAGCAACTTAAGCCTTCCGCGACAATGTTAAATAGAAAAGGTGAGAGTGGGTCGCCTTGACGAAGGCCGCACTCCACACCAAATTGTAAGGTGGGGCTCCCGTTGACCAGAATCGAAAGCATCAGAGTGGATATGCAATACTTCATCTATAGTCTCAATTTCTCCCTAAAACCCATATCCTCCATCATAGAATCTAAGAAGTCATGATCCACACTATCATACGTCTTCTCGAAGTCTAACTTGACCACCAAGAGCCTTCATTGTCCCTTTTCCACATCTGGATAATTTCGTCTGCGATAACGAAACTATCTAAAATTTGGCTATTCTCCACAAAAACCATTTGAGATTCCCCGATCATTGAATTCATAACTTTCTTTAAACGGTTAGCCAAAACCTTAGCTAACACCTTGTACATGGATCCCACCAAACTGATCAGTCTAAAATCCTTCAAAGACCCCGGCTTACCACACTTAGGAATTAGAGCTATAAAGGTTTTATTAAGGTCTCCGACAATGGATCCATCAACATATAAACCATGAATAAATCTCATAAAGTCGTCTTTAATCAACTTCCAGTTGGCTTTGACAAAATTGAGATTGAAGCCATCCAGGCCCGGAACCTTATTACCGTTACAACCGCTAACCGTTTCCCATATCTCCTCCCCACTAAAGGGCTGCTCTAGGGAACATATTTCAGCCTCCGTAAGGTTTTTCACCCCTAACTCGAGAATTTGAGGTCTTTGCCAAGGCATCTTCTTAAAATGATTCTTGAAGAAGTCAAAATCCCATTTTTAACTCTACTTGGATCCGAAACTCTAACATCATCAATGAGAATGTCCCCTAATGCAATTATTTCTCCTTCTTCCGCTAGCTATACAATGAAAGAATTTTGAATTCTTGTCTCCTTCCTTTAACCATTTTATCCTCGATTTTTGAAGCCACATTTACTCATCCTTTCGGATTCCAGACCATAATTTTGATAGAATGTCGATCCTTTCTTTTCTCAAAACCTCATTCCAACCATCACAAATTACCCTTAATTCCACTGATTGTAACTGATCTTCACAAACCTTCACAGAAAAAGAATTTTTCTTCTTGAGAAGGATGCAGCGTTTCATGCATTCTTTCACTGATTTTATCTTTGATGATAAAACAAAGCCATAAAATCCACCCACCTTGCTGCCTGACCACCCCTCCCAAGCCTCCTTCATCATTTCATCATCCTCCAACCATTCATTATAAAGTCATAATGGGCAAGGACCCCAATCCTCTCTCTATTCACTTATCAAAATGGCACAATGATCTGAGACGCTCCTCTGCAATCCCCTCTGAGACAACTTTGGAAACCACGAAAGGATCCATGGCGATATGATAAATCTGTCCACATGTGCCCATGATGCTCTTTCTGTTGTTGGACCACGTGAAAGAGGTTCCATGCATGGGGATGTCTATTACCTTGGCATGTAACAAGAAAGAGTTGAAAGTTCTCATAGACCCGGTAGTATAGTTGCCACCTCTCCTTTCAGCTGAGTTTAACACTGTGTTGAAATCCCCACCTATACACCAAGGCATAGGGAACGAAGATTGAGCCCCCAAAATAAAATCCCATAACTCCATTCTTTCATTTTCAACATTCGGCGCGTAAACATTACAAAACACAACATCTCTTGCCTGTT
The DNA here is from genome assembly GCA_033220585.1 of Dipteronia sinensis. Classification (NCBI taxonomy): domain Eukaryota; kingdom Viridiplantae; phylum Streptophyta; class Magnoliopsida; order Sapindales; family Sapindaceae; genus Dipteronia; species Dipteronia sinensis. The sequence goes on along the minus strand of CM065637.1, from coordinate 77,745,130 downwards.
TAACAATCATGCCTGCTAAGATAATACACATTTTATTATTTATGCAAGCTTTGACAGTAAATAAGTCTCCATTCCATAGAGTAATGAGGCCACTAGCCGTTCCTTCTGACTCCATTCCCATACCTCTTGTGAGCCAAAAAACCGCCTAAAGTACTAATAATTCTACTGTCAAAATGGTTTAGCTTGGGTTCTTGAAGAAATGGAATCATAGGTCTATGAAATCCCACCAGCTTTCTCACAACCCTCATCTTCTCTACCCTTCCTAAACCTCTTATATTCCATGAAATGGCTAACATCTAAAGAAAAGGACACCAACCAAACCAGTCCGGACACCAGACTTAAAGATTCTTTTCTGCTCGACACCTCTCCTCATCCTCTGTTTCCTTCCTAGCTAGGATCACTGCCATTTCATTCTCCCTACCATTAAAGTCAAAACCAAGCGCTACCCCTGTTTCTATTATTTTAACCACCTCCTCATCTAAATTCCATTGATCTCTAATAGCATTTTAAGACACTTTAGAGCTACTGTCATCCTTAAATTTATTAAAGTTAACACCAAGAGCCACTCATTTCTCTATGACTTTAGCAATTTCCTCCTCCAAATTCCATTTCAAGGGAATGCATAAGGCTTGATCAGGCCTAGTCTCAGAAGCTTTAGAGTTTCTAGTTCTCATGCCATGACATTTGGTAGAATAACAGTTCTTACTACCCTTTCTTTTCTTTAGAGTTTTATGAGGAATACCTGTATGAGCTGCATCATCTTCTAGAATTAAGTTTATGTCCGAAATCTGACCTGACTCTGAAGGGAAAGTTCGAATCCCAGGTGAGTTCCTTTCTTCCAGCCTGACCTTACTTCTAGCCGGAGAAGAAGATGTTTGATCGGCATCAGCAACCCCTACTTGGACGACGCCCCCTTATTGGTCCTTCAGCATAGGAATCAGACCCATAAACTCTTCATTGGCCTGATCCACAGTCAGGTCAATTGTTATACCAGTTATCTCCTTATGTATTAAATTACCATTACCCTTTCTAAGACCTTTTTCCAATGGGCCTTTCAAACCTCCAGCTCCAAAGTCAGAAGATGAGTCCGACATGGTCTCCCCAAACCTACTCTCTGATGGCCCATGCTTCATCAGCCTATCTTTTCTATTCTTCATGGAGCACTCACCCTTTAGAAGACATGTCCCCACACTGTCAGATGTTGAAAAAGAATTTGAACTTTCAGCTGCCATCTTTTTGAAGCCTGACCATTCTTTTTACCAATGATCAACTTGTCATTTTGATAGTACAAATGAAGAGCCTTTGGTTTCTGTTTCTGAGCCCATGGACGTTTCCCCTTGTCAACATCACCCACATTGGCCACCTCCCTACTTACCATCAAGTTTTGAAATTTCACCGACTTAGAGTGGAGACAATTGACTTTCGAATCTGCCTTGTCTATATTTCCATTTCCTTCTTTATGTAGAGTAGGGTAGTTCTTAGGCTTGCTAGTTGGCTGGTAGCGGTCTACTTCACCCACCCTAGCATATCCTTCTTGAAACATTAAATCTGATGCACTGTGATGGCTCTCCTTGTTAGTCTCCAGTGAGAATGGCACCTCTATTAAGGCCAAGAATTCGATTAACCAGTTGAACGAAACTGGTTTGGGATTGACTTCCAGTTTTACTTGAAAAGACCACTCCTCTATAGAAACATTTGTAATGAAAGAACTCTTTCATTCATGTGGGATCAAAGCCAAAAACTTGCCTTTATCTAACCTTTTCCTTGACAAAGTATCTTGATCTATCCAAAGCGTTTCACCAAACTGTTTACCAAGCTTCATAAAGAAAGACTCCTCCCAGTAACTCATTGGGATACCAAATACATTGATCCATGCAAGTTTTCCTTTAGAGGTCCACGAATCCGACCAGTTAGTCATAGAGGAAAAGCAATCTTCCCAAAAAAAAACATGTTTATGATGAAGCCTTCCTTCTCCATAACCAAATCAAATCACCATAAGATCCTTTTTTCTCCCACATATGAGGATGAGAAAATGAAATCCCTATTAGACAGCCTTGTATTGACACTTGAGACAGAAGAAAATTCCTTCAAAACACCTATCGCTCATCTTGGTAGCCATTCGACAGTAGACTTATGTTTCTTCCATGACATAGAAATCCCAGGATCTTTTCTTTCATCTGTACTCTCATACGGTTTGGTCCAAGGTCCTTTCATTACCTCTACAAAATAACGCTTCTAATCCCCTTCCTTATAGAAGCTATCACCACTCCCACCTCCTGGCCTTGCAACACCATGATACGCCCCCGTCGCCATGAACCCATTCTTCCTGACTTCAGGGGACTTCCGATTATTCCAACCGTAGTCCACCACTTTTGCACCGATAGCCCACCCATAAACATGTATTCCGGCCACTGTTTTAGCAACCTTGTGAGCCTCCTCCATTGTGTCAAAACGAATAAAAGCGTAGCAGCTCCTTCTAGGGCTAGCCTTGGAGGATAGGAATACATCCCACACTCTTCCAAACACTTTGAAAATGCTCCATAAGCAAGCCACATCCACCTAGGGATTTAGGTTGTCAATGAAAACCGTTCTCCCGAAAATCTCTCCTCCCACCGGAATAGCCTCTTTTGACATTACCAAGGTTCTCCTCCCGTCGGCTTTTGTCATAGCTAGTGAAATGGGAACCTCTCTCTCTAACTTTCTCTCTCATCTCTCTGTAGATTAAGTTTTGTTAATGATGTTATTGGTTTGTCTTCACATTTAGGCGATCTTTCTCCTGGTCATGTCCCTAGAATTGGAAATAAAGTGGTTTATGCTATATCTACGGCTGTTGATAGCTCTTGGGTTGATGTCTACCCTTTAGCTGTTCATCATCTTGTATCTTATGATATTTTGCAATAAATTTCGGGTTCTCTTTTGCCCCTAAAAAAAAAGACTACTTTTATACCGTCTAAGCTAGTTTTTACCAGATTTGTAGTAGTTTTCCGATTGCATTTGATTGACTGACTCATTGACTTTGTTTTCAAATTTTATGTCAAAAAATATAATAATGTCATTATATTGTCCTGCACATTAACACGATCCTTTCATTTCACGACGGTTATGTACAACCGGCAATAGAGAATCGAGTAAGGGTACAAATACTACATATGATGATTCAATCATGCAATTGGAAAACAAACCAATCGAAACTGGATAGTACAGATGATGCATAAATGCGTAAGTTCACATACACCATTTTCGTAATTTTCTACCTCAGATGATTAATAACACTAATGAAGCAACACAACTCTTTTCAAATGATGAAACAACGGTGCCACTCCCAAGGAAACAAAAGGCTCTCTACAAATGGAGAAAATGAGCTTCATTTTTCACAAACCACAAAGAATTGCCTTGTTCCAGCTTGTATTTGAGTATTTGACATGATGATTTCAATCTTCTTTAGAACTCTAGCTATTCTGTAATTATAAAGAGTTATATTATTAGTAATAAATAATTCTTTAACTATAATATACATTGATTTACTTGTATTTTTAAATGTTCTCTTTATTAAAGAAATTTTACTTCTAAAATACGGAGAAAAAAGTGCTTATAAATCATCCCACAATACAAGAAAGTGAAATGCTTTATTTTACTATATTCTTAATTGGATTCATTTGAAGCATAATATTACCGTGTGTTCTTAAATTAAATTATTTGATATTTAACAAGGAGATTAACCATAGTGTCAAACAGATAAACAAAAGAATCAACTCACTTCTTCGTTACAATCCTTAAACATCTTATAATTTTTTTTAACTGCAGTTCTTTATTAAGAGAGTCCAGAAGAGGCACATCACATAAACAGAACAACCACCAAAATCAGTGAAACAAGACAGACACCACACCCACACATACACCCAAACATCTTATAATTATAAAGCATATCATGATAGAGACAAAATTCAGTAATCTATAAATAAATAAATAAACCGTTGTTTAAAAAAAATAAAAGAAGACAATATTCAATCAATTAAGCAATTCAAAATACTCTCAAATTCAATTAGCAAACAGAAAATTGAAACAATAGATAATAACTTCCAGCTTCTAACAATTCAATTATTTCATTTCCACACCATGGAGAGAAAAAGGTAAAAATAAAACGCAAGGGAGATGAGAAAATTTGGTTAATTCAGGCTTACCTTTATGAATAGATGTTCTATGGTAGTATTTAGGTTGCCTTTCGAAAATCCTTTACCCTATGCTTCTTCTTCTGTTATTTGTAGTCTGTACATCCTTGGTGCCCTTATAACTCCCCGAGAAAAAGTCTTCATATTCGGACATTCTTTCACATCTAATTGTTCCAAAGATGGAAATTCAGTAATACAATTCCCGGAGTAGAAGCTTGTGAGGCTGGGTAAATATTGAAGTTCCAAATAACTCAATTTCTTGAAAATGATCATATCTTCTACTTCATCTCCCTCATGTATTATGATTTCTTCAATCCTTTCACATTCGGATATACTCAATTTTGTAAGTTGCATTATACTTTCACCGTTGGGGCCGCCACTAAATTGAGCAATCCATTACACTTTGACACTTTCAATGTTGTCAAATTTTTGAAAGACAGATGATGGCACTAAACATTTTAAGTTTCCACACTTGATACTTCAAGAATTGTCAGATTTTGAAAAACTTTACGAGATAAAGAATTTTCCTCCTACAAATGCAACGAGTCAAACAATTCAAAAAGCCATATGATGCTTAATTTTCTTGGCGCTTCAACATGTTTTTCTTCACAACAAAATCCCTTAAATGAGAAAATTTCCTTGAAAAAGCCTTGACGAACTCAAAGTCTCTCAAGATCGGGTAGTTTGTGAAGAAAACATGATACGCAGATATTAGCTTCATTATGGAAGCCTACGAATGTAAGGACTTTTAATTTGCATGAGTACACTGGAAGTTTTTCATGCAATGATTCCTTCTCAATCCACTTCCAATCCAACATCAAACTTTCCAGATTGTTGAATGGAAACTGGAAAATGAACCAAAATATGAGTTGGTGTTGACATTGGATGTGGTGCCACAAGGGTGGTCCGGGTGTAAATTAAGTAAGAAATAATAAATGGTTATAGCTAAAACCAAGTGTACAAGAGTTAGAGGACTTTAATTAATTTGCGTGTATGGTATATAATTCACACAATCTTGCATAACCTATGCCTTTCTAGTAGATTCTTAAATGTACGTAATAATATAAAAGCTATATGCTAGAGGTGAGAACTCTGATATTTGTGAAATTTTTTTGTGGAAGTACTTGGCTCCGTACCTTGTCAAGTAAGAGCAGAGGTTGTTCCGTTGGCTTCTCTTGCTGGCTCTCTCCCTGGTTCACTTGAAAGCTCAAAGAATTTGACACAAATATCTCTATTCTGTCACACTTCCAAACATGTAACTTCTTCAACACTGGCCATTCTGAAATATGTACCCTTGGATAGAAACTTCGAAGCCTCGGTAGCTCTGCTAGTCTCAGAAACGTTAATCGAGGAAACCTAGGCACTGCTTCATCTACTTGTTCTTCCTTGGCAAAAATTTCCTCCATCCTGCAACACTTTTCTATCCAAAGTTCTTCAAGTTGAACAAGATTTCTACCTACTGAGGCCGGAAAGATCCTTTTCAAACTATCACAACCTATAACTTGTATTGAGAGTAGATTTTGATAGGTTAGAAGACCTTGTGAGTCCATATCCCAAATATGCTTCAGCTTTGGCAAATCATTTAACACCAATTTTCTCAACGGAGTTGCTGTTTTAGTTTGTGTTTTCCCACAACTGGATGCTTGAAGTTCAAATATCTCATCTAGTGAGCTACAATTTATTAGCCTCAACTCTTCTAGTTCTTGTAGTCTTCCAAGCATGTTTGATGGAAAAACATTCAACAAATTATGGCAGTCACATACCCGAAAATATTTTAATTTACGGAAGGAATCCGAAGTGAATTGATGGTGCCATATGTTTCTCAATTTATCCACCTTGACTAACCCTGAAAACTCTAAATTAGGGAGTCTACCTGAAAATTCAATAGATTGCAATCATTAATAAAACAATAATCAAAGTTACAGATTATAAGATGTACACCAGGAATGGATATGGATGAGAAAACAGAAGGAGGAAAGAAATGTGAAGGAAATTTTCTGATGGTGTTGCAGGAAGGTGAAAAGAAGGATACCTTTCATCAAACAAAGGTTGTATGTCTATGGGAAGGTTCGGCTTGCTTGTTGGCATGTTTGCACTTGTAGAATTGGAGGTGAACGTTGCCATGTTGGAGCAATTCTCAATCCATAATCGAGTCAAGGAGGGCAATTCAATTGAATTTCCAGCAGAGTTGCAGAATCTCGAGAGTTTTGGAAGATCTTTGAGCTCCAGTTTATTTAGAGTAGGAAACATAGTGTTCCTTATCCTTTTTTCTTCTATGACTATTATGGCTTCGAAAATAGCACAGTTTCTTATTTCCAATTCCTGGAGTTGCTCAAGGCCCAAGGCCACAGATACTGTAAATAAATATCTCAAGTTGCCACAATCATCATCCACCACCAACGATTTTAAAGTGCTGAAGAAGCTAACAGGAAATTGTTTGTGCCATACTTCTTTCAAATGGAAAAGTCAGAGACCATAAGATTGTCTATACCATTGAATCCAACCTGTAAAACCAAAATATTTCTTTTAAATTTCTTTAAGAATAAAGAAAAAGAATGGTGATACTTTACTTCTCCTAACTTAAAACTGGTCTTATATATTGAGAAAAAGAAAATGGAAAAACCGCATCAAATAAATGAATAAGCATTTGTAGAGCAAGAAATATACCAAAACCTCGTAAATGATCAATACATACCATGTCTACGAACAATTTTTGTATAGTCATATTGAGACTGCCTTCCCAAATTCCTTCATCCTCTGCTTCTTTTATTTGTAACTTGTGTAGTCTTGGTGTGATTAAGGCTCCCGATGAAAAAAATTTCATATTCAGGCATTGTCGCACAACTACTTTTTGCAAAGATGGAAATTCAATAGCATGATTTCCAGAGTAGAAGCTTGTAAGCTTTGGTAGACAATGAAGTTCCAAATATTTCAGTTTGTTGAAAATTATCTGGTTTTCTTCTCCGTCTTCCCCATGTATTATGATTTCTTCAATCATATTGCATTTGGTCATTTTCAATCTTGTAAGTTGAACTAGACTTTTCGCCGTTGAAACTGCCATTAAATTGACCAATTCAATACACTCTGATACTTCTAGAGTTGCCAAATTTTGAAATGACGCAAAAGATGATACTAAAGTTTTTAAGAAGCCACAAGTAGATACTCGAAGCATTGTCAGATTTTGAAATACTTTACAAAGTACAGAGTTTTGCTCCCACAGATATGAAGTGTCCTTCATGTCAGAGAGCGTCAATTGTCTCAGTTTACCAGGTGCTTCAACATGTCTTTCTTCACACCCGAGTCCTTCACATTTGAATATTACCTCAAGAGAACCATAAATAACATCAAGTTTCTCAAGATTGGGTATCGTGTAAAGGAAACAACATGAACAAATAGCAGTTTCCCTATTGGTTGTTATCAACTCAAGAACTTTGAGTTTGTCGGAATATCCTGAAAATTTTCCATTCAGTATCTCTTTCCCAATGCAATTCCACTCTAATGCCAAAATTTCTAGATTGGGGAATGCAACCTGTAATATGGATAAAAGTTTAATTAGTTGGTGTAAATATTAATTGTGAAGCAATAAGAGAGAACTCTGAGTAGTTTAATGAAAAATCTTTAGTTGATATAGCTAAAATAGAGTGCACATACAAGAATTAACAGACTTTTGCACTGAATATGATGAGCTCTTACAATGGTGCATAAACTTTGAATTTCTAGTAGATTCTTGTCCGCCCTTGCATCATATATATTCTATATCTATCCAATTTAAATCAAGAAACTTTATTTTATATTTGGATGGACGAAATTATAATATACCGTGTTTTTATTTAATTTTTTTTATTTTGGCTTTAATTTGCGTCTATGAACAAGTCCATCTTTTAATTAAATTATAATTAGCATGTTTCTTAAATTTAAAGTTTTACCAGCTTCTCAACTAAAAAAAAAAAAAAAAATTCTAATTAAGATTTACCTAAGGCTTTTGAGAACAGAGTTTGATGATCAGAGTTTGTTTGACAACAATTTTAAAAAGCAAGTGCTTCCTTTGAAGAAAAATAAAAGCTTTAATTAGGTGGACTGAGGCAGACCGAAGCCTTGAGAAAGTCAATCACACGGATATGAACAACATGTGCTCTTAATCCCTGTTGATTCTAAGGAATAGCAGGAAAAAAAAAGGGAAAAAGTTGAGTTAATAGACTTTTGCACTGAATATTTTTTTTTGAAAGGCAATTTATTGATAAGAGCCATCGGAGGTTGAAGGCAAAGAACAAAACGGAGCCGACCACTCGGCCAAAGCAAAGACCAAAAAACAAGCTACAACAACGCTGCCCAACAAGCCCAAACAACACCAACACCCAAGAGAAAACACAACACAACAGAACAACAGCCTAAAGATCCAACAAAAAAACCCCAAAAACAATATTCTAGTAGATGGTGCATAAGCTAGCAATTGTGTGGGTGTGATCTCTAAGACATCGAGAGAGATTAGAGATCAATTAAGGGGACACGAGCATATGATATACTTGCACTTTTGAGGGACTAGGTGAGTCTAGTGCTTTATTAGGAGGATTGTCACGGTTGAGTCATTTCCCTAGCGTATCCACATTTCATGCATCTCTCCATTCCATCCTATCATTGTACATATTTATTTACGTAGTTTGTTAGTTAATTTAACATTTACTTTCCGCATATTCTTTTTGTATACGCAACACACGAGTTCGCTCGGCGTGTTGTATAGCTAGAACTAGAGACGGTCGATGAATCCCACCTCCCTATGGAACGATACCCTCGCTTGCCGCTTTACTAGTTTTCATAACTATAGAGCACATTGCGTAGGACTTTTTAGAAATATCTTTTTGGGATCCGCAATTCCCTAACGACAGAATAACGGGTTATTAGGGACCCACTGCATCAGTTTGGTTCCTATTTTCCGTTATCAATGTATTTAGGACTGACCGGTGCTTATTCCAAAAATTGTAGATCATTTATTTGTGATTTGGCTTTCGAGATTTTGATCTAGATTATCTAATGTTGTTACAGAAAATAGTTTCATTTTAAAATCATAAGTATTGTATTTTTGTTTATGAATTTTTGAGTTTGAAACATTGTTGCTGAAAATATTGGTTTTTGTAACATAGTTGGATTTCAAAAATCGTTTTTAGTTGGTTACACTTAATAATAAATTGTGAAATTTGGTAAATATGTTTACCAACATGTTAGAAGGGTTCTTGAATTTATTTTACTATTTTTATGGTTTTATTGATTTAGTTATGAATTTTTCGAAACATAGTACTGCAATCTGTCAAGTATTAGACAGATTTCGTAATCCAAAAATATAAATACTTTAAAAATATTTTTCTGATGTATTTCACCTTGAAAATTTTATTTTCGATCCTTATCTATGTTATTTACGTTATGGTAAAGATTTCATTTCGATTCTTATCTATGTTATTTATGTGACGGTAAAGACTTCATGTCAATTTGATATATGTATAATTTTTTTAAAATTCTAATGGTAAGTAGTGTTCGGGACTATCCATTATCAGACAGACTAGAATACTATGAAAATGTAATTAGTTTAAGGTATCTACAGATTTTATAAGATTCTAAAACTTGTTATATCAATATCTTTTTTGTGTAAAGTGTATTTGCAAAATTGTAGAATTTTCCAGAGTGTACATAATAAATTAAAAATCATTCATCGGACACTATTCGGTTTTCAAAACATCATTGATTAGTTTCTAGTATTAAGATTTCGGTTTGTGGAATGTTTTGTCAACCCTTACTCTAGTCCTAGGCCTTTTTTAGACTGTGATATTTGTATGGTTATATAATTTTATGCTAAGGATTAGATTGTTAGCTCCGTGGGTGATTGCTCTTACTTGATTTGCTAAGAAGCAAATATACTAGACTCATTTTCAAAACCGAATCACAATGTTATATGTATATTAATTTTGTTTGTGAATGTTTTCGAAATGTGTTTAAAATGCTTTGAAATTTGTTTAATATGCATTTTGAAATGTGAATATATAGTACCATACAAAATGATTTTCGCTAGGCAACTTTTGTTTATTGTTGCTAGTAGGCACCTATATAACTTTGAGTGGAGCCCTATGTGATATGTGATTTGTTATGTGTGTGGTATATGGGAAGTGTCTCTAGAGCACTCTAGCGACTAAAGGCGATGATCACGAAAAGGGTATGGCTCTTACCTTTGGGCTTCAGTGTTTTGTGTTAAAAAATGAAAAGAAATCCTCACTTGGTTTAATTAGGTGGACCTTGTTATTTTTTTTTTAGCATTAATAGTTTTCATTGAAACATTTATTTTTTATTATATTTCATCTCTTTTTTTTTTATTAAATTCTCTCAAAACACAAGTTATGTGTTCGAATATATTATTTCGAATTTTGATGTTTTCATTCGTTTATCAATTAATTTTACTATTTCTTTAAAAAGTTATGCTTTCTAATTTTGATGAAACTTTGAATATTACATAATATTAGAAGATGAACAAAGTACCTTGTCGATGAAGAATAGGGGTCGTTGAGTTGAATTATCCAGTTGACTCTTCCCATGGGTCTCATGGAGGCTCGGAAATTCCGAAGTAAATATCTCCACTTTGTCACATCTATACATCCTCAAATTCATCAATGCTGGCCATTCTGAAATATACAATCCTGGATAAAAACTCTCGAGCCTCGGTAGATCTGTTAGTTTCAGAACAGTTAGTTGAAGAAACACAAGGTGAGGGATTGCTTCTAGTACTTGTTCTTCTTCACTGGAAAAAACTTCCTCCACCATGCAACAATTGTCTATCTCTAGCTCTTTGAGTTGAAGAAGGCCACTCGCTATTGAAGCTGGAAAGATGCTTTTCAAACTGTCACAACTTTTAACTTTTATAGAAAGTAGATTCTGACAGGATAGAAGACCATGGCAGTGTGGACTCCAGACGTGCTTGAGATTTGGCAGAAAGTGTAACATCAATGTTCTCAATTCAATATCTCCACAACTAAGAGCTTGAAGTTCAAATATCTCTTCTAGAGAATGACAATTCAATATACACACCTCCTCTAGTTTTTGGAGTCTTCCAAGCATATTGGATGGAAAAACATTCAACAGCTTATCACATTTAACTGCCCCGAAAGATTCTAATCTACAGAAAGAGTCAGAATTGAGATGATCGTGCCATATTGTTGTCAAGTTATCCATTCGCTCTAAATGCAAAAACGTCAAACTAGGGAAACCTACCTGAGGAATTCAATTGATTTCATTAATAAGTATCTATATATAAAATAATAACAAAATACAATTACAGATAACAACGGGAATAAATGAGATAACATATTAGATTAGAATTTAAAGAATATTCAAATCTCAACAACAAGGGTAGGGATGGAAAAATTATCCACGGATATAGATATTCTTAAGAATCCGCTTCATTTAAAATGGGGATGGATACTATTATTTCGGGAATGGAGCGGAGATGGATGTTATCATAATATCCATTTTATTTTCGGGGATTGAGATAGACATCGTCTATGGATATCCATCCACATCCGAATCTATTATAGATTTTAATATTTTAAAAATATAAAAAATTATTATGTAATTATGAATTCTAATTATATAAGTTATTATTTGTTTATTTGAGATTTATTGGATATATTTGTTTCTCCCTTTAAATTGAATAAAATGTACCATTACACATGTTAATTACATTTTTCTTTTGTAAACTATAAATGTTTACATTGTGTTTATCGGATACGGATATAGATGGAGCGGGGATGGATATCTCTACCTTAATTCGGGAATTATCCTAATCCGCCCCGCTCACTTATAAATAGGGATGGATACGGGGATATAGATACTTATCTCAAATGGATAAGAGAATGGATATTGGGGTATCCATGCCCGATCCGATCCATTGCCATCCCTAAATAGGGGCTTCAAAATAAAGGAAAGAATTTTCGTTGATGTTGCAGAAAGGAGAAATAAATAATTATAATAATATTAAAGAAAGGCCAACAGTGGCGTAGCTCAGATGGTAGACGGAAGAGCTTGGGGCTTGGACAAATGACTCTCAGGCCAGTGGCTCGAATCCTACAAATGGAGAAAGCTTTCCAAAAAATATCTGGTCCCGAATTAATAGATAGTGTCAAAAAAAAATAACAATAAAGAAAGAATACCTTGTCATCAAAGAAAGGTTGATAATTATCCTTGCTTGTAGGTATGTCTGCACACATAGAATTTGAGATAAACGTTTCCATGTTGGGGCAATTCTCAATCCACAATCGAGTCAAGGAGGGCAATTCAATTGAATTTCCAGCAGAGTTGCAGAATCTCGAGAGTTTTGGAAGATCTTTGAGCTCCAGTTTATTTAGATTAGGAAACATAGTGTTGCTTATCCTTTCTTCTTCTATGACTGTTATGGCTTCCAAAATAGCACAGTTTCTTATTTCCAATTCCTGGACTGTTACGAGGCCTAAGGCCACAGATAGAGTAAATAAATATCTCAAGTTGCCACAATCATCATCCACCACCAGCGATTTTAAATTGCTGAAGAAGCTAACTGGAAATTGTTTGTGCCATACTTCTTTCAAATGGGAAAAGTCAGAAATCGTAAGATTTTCTATACCATTGAATCCAACCTGTAAAACCAAAATATTTCTTTTAAATTTCTTTTAGAATAAAGAAAAAGAATGGTGATAGTTTACTTCTCTTAACTTACAACTGGTCTTATATATTGAGAAAAATAAAATGGAAAAACCACATAAAATAAATCAATAAGCATTAGTAGAGCAAGAAATATACCAAAACCTGGTAAATGATCAATACATACCATGTCTTTGAACAATTTTCGTATAGTCGTATTGAGATTGCCTTCCCAAATTCCTTCATCATCTGCTTCTTTTATTTGTAACTTGTGTAGTATTGGTGTGATTAAGGCTCCCGATGAAAAAACTTTCATATTCATGCATTGTCGCACAACTACTTGTTGCAAAGATGGAAATTCAATAGCATGATTTCCAGAGTAGAAGCTCGTAAGCTTTGGTAGACATTGAAGTTCCAAATATTTCAGTTTGTTGAAAATTATCTGGTTTTCCTCTCCGTCTTCCCCATGTATTATGATTTCTTTAATCATATTGCATTTGGTCATTTTCAATCTTGTAAGTTGAACTAGACTTTTCGCCGTTGAAACTGCCATTAAATTGACCAATTCAATACACTCCGATACTTCTAGTGTTGCCAAATTTTGAAATGACGCAAAAGATGATACTAAAGTTTTTAAGAAGCCACAACTAGATACTTGAAGCATTGTCAGATTTTGAAATACTTTACAAAGTACAGAGTTCTGCTCCCACAGATATGAAGTGTCCTTCATGTCAAAGAGCGTCAATTGTCTCAGTTTACCAGGTGCTTCAACATGTCTTTCTTCACACCCGAGTCCTTCACATTTGAATATTACCTCAAGAGAACCATAAATAACATCAAGTTTCTCAAGATTGGGTATCGTGTAAAGGAAACAACATGAACAAATAGCAGTTTCCCTATTGGTTGTTATCAACTCAAGAACTTTGAGTTTGTCGGAATATCCTGAAAATTTTCCATTCAGTATCTCTTTCCCAATGCAATTCCACTCTAATGCCAAAATTTCTAGATTGGGGAATGCAACCTGTAATATGGATAAAAGTTTAATTAGTTGGTGTAAATATTAATTGTGGAGCAAGAAGAGAGAACTCTGAGTAGTTTAATGAAAAATCTTTAGTTGATATAGCTAAAATAGAGTGCACATACAAGAATTAATAGACTTTTGCACTGAATATGATGAGCTCTTACAATGGTGCATTAACTTTGAATTTCTAGTAGATTCTTGTCCGCCCTTGCATCATACATATTCTATATCTATCCAATTTAAATCAAGAAACTTTATTTTAGATTTGGATGGATGAAATTATAATATACCGTGTTTTTTTAATTTTTTTTATTTTGGCTTTAATTTGCGTCTATGAACAAGTCCATCTTTTAATTAAATTATATTTAGCACGTTTCTTAAATTTAAAGTTTTACCAGCTTCTCAAATCAAAAAAAAATTTCTAATTAAGATTTACCTAAGGCTTTTGAGAACAGAGTTTGATGATCAGAGTTTGTTTGACAACAATTTTAAAAAGCAAGTGCTTCCTTTGAAGAAAAATAAAAGCTTTAATTAGGTCGACTGAGGCAGACCGAAGCCTTGAGAAAGTCAATCACACGGATATGAACAACATGTGCTCTTAATCCCTGTTGATTCTAACGAATACCAGCAAAAAAAAAGGAAAAAGTTGAGTTAAACTCAAGAAATTTTATTTATCAAAAACTAATCCCTCAAAACCTAATACAATCTATTTATTTATGAAAAGAAACAATTCGAATTCCACAATGAATCGAGATCTCCTAGACTTCTAATTTTGCTAAACGAAATCAGAAAAGAAATCCTATCTAAAAACATAAAACCAAATCTAAATAAAACGAAAAACTACTAAATTGTCGCATAATAAACTTTAACTGCCCGAACAACAATCTAAACGGCCTTTCTTGGACTTCTTCCAAACTTGGTTACAAAGTTTCCTAAGCTGAGTAGTAGAGCTCGTCATGGGCTTTCTGAAAACATATTATAATAGCGATTCTGAGTCCGTACGCAAAAGTTATGACCGTGCAAAGTTAGACCCGTTTTGGGTGCTCCAAACGACCCAAATATGAGTTTGCAATCCAGTCCGCATTATCCACCCTAAGTTGGAAAGAATTCTACCCCAAATTTAGCTCCTCTTCGTCTTCAGATGATGAATTTCCATGATAAGGAATCAAGTGCTTGACATTGAACACATCGGCAGTTCGGATATGGCTCGGCAGCTTGAGACGGTAAGCATTGGAGTTGTTCTTTTCGATAATCTTAACTGGCCCAATCTTCCTTGCCGAAAGCTTATTGTATTCACCCGCAGAGAAGCTATCCTTGGTTAGTACTGCCCAAATAAAGTCTCTCACATTAAAGTCGACTTGTCACCGCTTGTGATCCTTAGCCAGCTTATACTAAGCAGTGGACTCTAGCAAATTCTAGCGAGTTAACTTGTGAATGTCTTGCAATTGAGTGGCAAAATCTTCCGCCTTGCGATTGACTTTCGCACTAGTTGGCAGGGAAGCTAGATCGAGCGGACATTGTGGAAGAAAGCCATAAACAACTTTAAATGGACTGAACTGGGTGTTGCGGTTAGTGGCATGGTTATGAGCAAACTCGGCTTGACTGAGCTTCTGATCCCATGTCCTCAACTGGTCACCCACCAAACCGCGTAAAAGATTACCTAAGGATCTGTTAACCACCTCGGTTTGACCATCAGTTTGAGGATGGTAAGCACTGCTAAAATCTAGTTTTGTATTCATCTTTTTCCACATGCTTGTCAAAAATGGCTGAGGAAATGTGTATTCCGATAGGAAACAATGGACTTTGGCAACCTATGAAGACGATAAACTTCTCGAAAAAAGGCTGAGCAACATTGATGGCGTAAATAGTTTTTTTTTTGTAGGGAATGAAGTTCCCCATTTAGGAAAAACGATCAACCACTATAAAGCTCGAATCAAACCCCGCTGCATCCGTGGCAATCCCAACACGAAATCCATGTTGATATCAGACCAAGGCTGCTTAGAAATTGGAAGGGGCATATATAATCGAGCATTCGTGGCACTTCCCTTGAAGACTTGACAAATGCGGCACCTTTCCATGAACCGACCCACTTCCCTCTGCATGGTTAGCCAATAATAAGATACATCTACCAACTAGAAAGTTTGATCTTGCCCCACATGTCCCTCTTCCCAGATTATTTTGACCTGAAGGCTAGATTCCGGGACACTTAACTGATTTCCTTTGAAAAGAAAGTCATTTTGCAGCATAAATTCGGACGGTTGACCCTCATAGATTCTTTATAGTACAATAGCAAAAAACTGATCTAAGGGATACAAACTCTTAAAAGTGTCGAAGCCCAATACCTTCACTCTCATTTCGAATAGAAAGTTCCGCCGCAGGCTGAGTGCATCAGCTACCCTATTCAGCAAGCCCGATTTGTGTTTGATGACAAATGTAAACTACTGAAGGTACACTGCCCAAAGTAGCATGTCGTGAGGACATTTTATCTTGGCTGTCCATATGCTTGAGTGCGTCATGGTTTGTGTAAAGGACAAAATCTTGAAAGAAAAAGTAGTGTCACCAATGTATATGTCATGGTTTGTGTATCTTGTACCACAACATAGAACTCAACATCATATGTGCTGTAACGCAGCTTTGCTCCTGACAACTTTTCATTGAAATAAGCCACATGTCTACCATTCTGACTCTGAACCGCCCCAATCCCCAGTTTTGAAGCATCACAATACAGTTCAAAAGGACTTGAAAAATCTGGTAGGACAAGAATATGGGTTGTAGTCAACCATCTTTTGATTTCCTTGAATGCTTGTTCCGCTTCGGCTGTCCATACGAATTTGTTGTCAGGTTTCATACAATTGGTCACTGGAGCCATAATGCTGCTGAAATAAGGAATAAAATGCAGATAAAACGAAGCCAGACCATGGAAACTATGCACATTAGTAATTGTACACAGCTGCGACCACTGTTGAATTACTTCAATTTTTTATTGATCCACCGATAACCCTTCCAAAGACACAATATACCCTAGGAAAAGGACCTGACTGGTTAAGAATACACATTTCTTTGTTGCTATGAAAAGCTTTTCTCTGCCTATAATCAAAAGAATTTCTCGGAGATGTTGCAGATGCAACTCCAGGTTATCACTGTAAATCAGGATATCATCAAAATAGACCACATTACATTTACCAATGTAAGGTCTCAAAGCCTGGTTCATCACCCGTATGAACGTACTCGCCACATTCGACAACCCAAAAGGCATTACTAGCCACTCAAAAATGCCCTCCCGAGTTTTGAAGGCCGTCTTCCACTCGTCCCCCGGACGGATACGGATTTAGTGATATCCACTTTTCAAATCTAGCTTAGTAAAGACCACGGCTCCACTCAACTGATCCAACAAGTCATCCAACCTCGGGATTGGGAACCTGTAACCGAAAATGATCTTGTTTATTGCCCGACTATCGACACACATCCTCCAAGACCTATCTTTCTTTAGGGTTAGGAGAGCCAGAACCGTATAGGGACTGAGACTTTCCCTAATACGTCCATTTACCAATATTTCTTTTACTTGGCATTGCAATTCTTCTTGCTCTTTGGGGCTCATCCGATAATGAGGCCTGTTTGGTAAGGTTGCACCCAACACGAGATCAATTTGATGTTGAATATCTTGCAGCGGAGGTAGGCTGTCAGGTAATTCCGTCGGAAACACATCCTTAAACTCTTCTAATATCGACTCCACAACATTAGGTACGGGACTAGGTTCAGTCTCCCCTCTCCTAGTTCCTACTGTTTCTTTTTTTGGTAAGAGCACAATCTTGGTCGAATTGAATGAGAAGGTATAGGTGTTTAGGAATCCATCATATATTACTCTTTGGTTATATAACCACGACCTTCCTAGTAGCAAATAACAGACGTCCATAACGACCACATCACACCAAGCCTTATCTTTGTAGGTTGCTCCGATTGAGAATAAGACATGGCTCTTCCGAGACACTGTTACATCATTGTTTTTGTCCAACCACATCAACTTGTATGGTCGTAGATGAGCCTCAGTTATCAGTTGCAATTTTCTCACCACCTCTTCAGAAATTACGTTCTCTCAACTCTCTGAGTTGACAGTGAACCTACAGACTTTCCTGTTGATTGTACAGGTCACCTAAAACACATTGGTGCACATCCAATCATTATTGGTGCCATGGAGAGCGAGACACCTATGTCGGACCACCAGTAACAGCCCACTTTCGCCTTCCAAGCGCTCTTCCCCTCATCACCTCGGTGTCATCGTAAGCTGGATTGTCCTTAAAGTCATTGGACTCTTCTTGTACCTCTTCAGAATCCACAAACAACCCTTTTTTTGGCCCATTTGTGCAATCTGCAAACATGTGTCCAGTTTCTCCCCAACTGAAACAGCGAAGACGCGAAGCCTGCGTCATTGTTGGTGGTGGTACAACTGGTTTCACTGTAGTTGACGGCGAAACTGCTGCACGATCATTGCTATTACTCTGCCCTAAAATAACCCACCCATACTATTTCATACGAACTATTTCTCTAGCTGTATTGCCCTCTGGTAGGTTCCAGACATGGTTACTAAATCAAACAGGTTAAGAACGTCTTGAAACTAAACTCGCATCCCTCCTATGTATCGCGAGACTCACAGATCATCCGATTCTACTATGGCATTCCTTGAAATCAACTGGTAAAACTCTGCCGTGTAGTCATCTATTGACCAGTTCCCTTGTTTTTAATTTTGCAACCGCTGAAACATAAGCCGATCATAGTTGTGCGGTAAAAAGGTTGCTCGCATATGTTTCTTCATCTTCTCCCAGGCAACTATCTTGGTTTTTCCTTGCATATTCTTGGATTAATTTCAATTGTTGCCACCAAGCCACTGCACGTCCCTAAGCCTTGTTGAAGCCAGCGAAACACGCCTATTCTTGGGAATTTTTTTGAATTCCATAACTTCCTTTACTGCAGTGATCCAGTCGAAATACTCTAGTTGCATACCTCCATGAAACTCGAGAATGTCGACCTTAAATCCTGACTCCCATCACCTCAAATCATCAACCGCAGGTCTTCTCTCTTTCGGCTGAAGCGGGGCAAACCGGTTTTCATCATCAACAGATTCCTCCTTCGCAGTCTGCAGATTTGGAGCCTCCTGATAATGTTGCGCCATGGCAGCCAACTGCTGCGTCAACGCCTCCACCTGTTGTCGTAATTGTGCGATCTCGTCACGTTCATAAACTTCGTCAATTGGGGCCTCACGAGCGTTTGGAAATTCGAACGTCTTCTTAGTGGCATGATGACGAACTTCAACCGAGCTCTGATACCAAACTGATGCAAACGGATGCCTTGAGAAAGACAATCACACGAATATGAACAACTATGTTCTTAATCCTTGTTGATTCTAACAAATACCAGGAAAAAAAGAAGGAAAAAGTTGAGTTAAACTCAAGAAATTTTATTCATCAAAAACTAATCCCCCAAAACCTAATACAATCTATTTAAATAGGAAAAGAAACAATTCCAATTCCAGAAGGAATTGAGATCTCCTAGACTTTTAATTTTACTAAACGAAATCGGAAAAGAAATCCTATCTAAAAACAGAAAACCAAATCTAAATAAAACGGAAAACTACTAAATTGTCGCGTAAGAAACTTTAAGTGTCCGCACAACAATCTAAACGGCCCTTTTTGGATCCTCTTCCAATCCCGATTACTTAGTTTCCTGTGATAAGTTGTAGAGCTCGTCATGGGCTTTCCGAAAACATATCATAATAGCGATTCTAAGCCACACGAAAGTTATGACCCTGCAAAGGTAGACCCGTTTTGGGTGCTCCAAAGCGACCCAAATATGAGTTTGCAATCCGGTCCGCATTATGGACCTTATTATTTTGTTAAGCATTAGTAATTTTCATTGAAACATTTATTTTTTTATTAAATTTCATCTCTTTTTTTATTAAATTCTCTCAAAACACAAGTTATGTGTTCGAATATATTATTTCGAATTTTGATGTTTTCATTCGTTTATCAATTAATTTTACTATTTCTTTAAAAAGTTATGCTTTCTAATTTTGATGAAACTTTGAATATTACATAACATTAGAAGATGAACAAAGTACCTTGTCGATGAAGAATAGGGGTCGTTGAGTTGAATTATCCAGTTGACTCTTCCCACGGGTCTCATGAAGGCTCGGAAATTCCGAAGTAAATATCTCCACTTTGTCACATCTATACATCCTCAAATTCGTCAATGCTGGCCATTCTGAAATATACAATCCTGGATAAAAACTCTCGAGCCTCGGTAGATCTGTTAGTTTCAGAACAGTTAGTTGAAGAAACACAAGGTGAGGGATTGCTTCTAGTACTTGTTCTTCTTCACTGGAAAAAACTTCCTCCACCATGCAACAATTGTCTATCTCTAGCTCTTTGAGTTGAAGAAGGCCACTCGCTATTGAAGCTGGAAAGATGCTTTTCAAACTGTCACAACTTTTAACTTTTATAGAAAGTAGATTCTGACAGGATAGAAGACCATGGCAGTGTGGACTCCAGACGTGCTTGAGATTTGGCAGAAAGTGTAACATCAATGTTCTCAATTCAATATCTCCACAACTAAGAGCTTGAAGTTCAAATATCTCTTCTAGAGAATGACAATTCAATATACACACCTCCTCTAGTTTTTGGAGTCTTCCAAGCATATTGGATGGAAAAACATTCAACAGCTTATCACATTTAACTGCCCCGAAAGATTCTAATCTACAGAAAGAGTCAGAATTGAGATGATCGTGCCATATTGTTGTCAAGTTATCCATTCGCTCTAAATGCAAAAACGTCAAACTAGGGAAACCTACCTGAGGAATTCAATTGATTTCATTAATAAGTATCTATATATAAAATAATAACAAAATACAATTACAGATAACAACGGGAATAAATGAGATAACATATTAGATTAGAATTTAAAGAATATTCAAATCTCAACAACAGGGGAATTAAAAAAAAAAGAATGAATTTCTGGTGATGTTGCAGAAAGGTGAAAGAAATAATTATAATAATATTAAAGAAAGAATACCTTTTCATCAAAGAAAGGTTGATAATTATCCTTGCTTGTAGGTGTGTCTGCACAGATAGAATTTGAGATAAATGTTTCCATGTTGGGGCAATTCTCAATCCACAATCGAGTCAAGGAGGGCAATTCAATTGAATTTCCAGCAGAGTTGCAGAATCTCGAGAGTTTTGGAAGATCTTTGAGCTCTAGTTTATTTAGATTAGGAAACGTAGTGTTCCTTATCCTTTCTTCTTCTATGACTGTTATGGCTTCCAAAATAGCACAGTTTTTTATTTTCAATTCCTGGAGTTGTACGAGGCCTAAGGCCGCAGATGGAGTAAATAAATATCTCAATCTGATTTGATCATCATCCACCACCAGCGATTTTAAATTGCAGAAGTAGCTAACAGGAAATTGTTTGTGCCATACTTCAGTCAGTTGGGGAAAATTAGAGACTTTAACATTTTCTATACCATTGAATCCAACCTGACAAACCAAAACACTCATTTAAATTCTTTTAGAACAAAGAAAGAGAATGATGGTAATTTTTTTGGGATAGATGTCCACCGGGAAGAAAAGTAGTTTTTATGCTGATGAGACAATTAGTCTTATTGGAAAAAGCACAAAATAAACCAATAACAATACTAGTGTAAGGAAGATTTAAAAAGAAAAAGAAAATCTATGGAATCAATACATACCATGTCTTTGAACAATTTTTGTATGGTTGTATTAAGACAACCTTCCCAATATCCTTCCTCCTCTGTTTCTGTTATTTGTAGTTTGTGCAGTCTTGGTGAGCTTAAGACTCCATAAGAAAAAATCTTCATATTCGGGCAATGTCTCACAACCAGTTGTTGCAAAGATGAAAATTCAATAGTACAATTTCCAGAATGGAAGTCTGTAAGCCTTGGTAAATCATGAAGTCCCAAATATTTCAGTTGGCTGAAAATGATGTGATTTTCCACTACATCTCCCTCATATGTTATGATTTCTTCTATCATTTTGCATTCGGTTATTTTCAATCTCTTAAGTTGCACAAGACTTTTAGCTGCTGATACCATTGTTAGATTGACCAATTTGTTACACTTAGATACCTCGAGAGTCGTCAAATTTTGGAAAGACACAAAGGACGGCACTAAATTTTTTAAGGTGGCACAATTTGATAGTTGTAAAGTTGTTAGATTTTGAAAAACTTTACCAGCTAGAGAATTCTCCTCACACAAAAGCAGTGAGTCTTTCAAGTTGTGGAGAATTAAGTGTCTCAATTTACTAAGTACCTCAACATGGTGTTCTTTACAACCAAGTCCTTCACATGTGAATATTTCCTCGAAAAAACCATTATAAACACCAAGTGTCTCAAGATTGGGTACCATGTAAAGGAAAGAACACCAACGGATAGCAGTTTCCTTACTAGCATTTACCACCTTAAAAACTTTTAGATTGCACGAGTACTCTGAAAAATTTCCGTTCAACATCTCTTTCACAATGCAATTCCACTCCAACGATAATTCTTCTAAGCTGGGGAATGCAATCTGCAATATGAGTAAAAGTTTAGTTGGTGTAGGTATTAAATAGGGTTCAACAAGAGTAGACTTAGGTGTTGTTTGTTTATTTACTTAAATCTTAAAAATATAAGTACATAATAAGTCCTAATCATTAACACCATCCGACTTGTTTCTCTATAGATGTTTCACCTAAATATTGAGTGGGTTTCATTTCACCATTATACCCTTTATTTTAAGTATTGTCATTTTAATATTATTAATATTATTTCAAAATGAATTTAATATTATTTTATTTAAAATAAATAAACATAATTTAATAATTTTATTTAAAATAAATAAAAATACCGACAAGGCATCCTTCATTGCCTATTCCTCAAGAGGGAGGCCTCTTGGCCTCCTCTGGCAGCAACGACGCCGACCTTAGTTGTTAATTTTGGTGCCTCCTCCATTAAAACGAATGGGAGGAGGCTGGAAGCGGCAGTACCTTCTCTTCCTCCAATAAGGTTCAATTTTAGGGTTAGGGTTACAGTTTGATAAAATTGAGGATTTGTTTTGTGAATAAGGTGTTTTTGGTAATAATTTAATTATATAAGGTTATTTTAGGAATTCATGTTAATGTGTTGACTATCACTTCTTAAACAAAACAAAAAAACAAATGTGTTAACTATCACAAATTTTAGCTTTTTAATTTCAGATGTTTTTGAGTTAATTTAAGATATAAGTTAAAAAAACAAAAGGGGGATAAAATCCACTTAATTTAAGATTTAAAGTGGTGAAAAACAAACAGCACTAATATATTTAAATTGAAAATCATCGGTGGATATACAAGAAATAATAGACTTGCATGATAAACAAAGCTTTTACAATGAATTTCTAGTAGAGTCTTGCATGTATATTAGTACATTTTCTTTGTAAATAGGTATGAATATATATATATATATATATATATGAAAATTTTCACCTCAGTGTACACTGATAAATATTTATCAGTGCGTTGTATATGGACCATTAGATTCAATTCCTTTGACCAGTCTATATGCATTTGTCAATGCTTATCCATAATCTATGACCTATATGCAATGCACTGATGATATTTATATCAATGCGCACTGAGGAGAAAATGACTGCATATATATATATATATATATATATATAGTTGTGATGAAAAGAAAATTATGGGAGAATTGCATAATTATGGTGTTGACAACAACTTGATTTTTGCAATTTCATCAATTACCTATAATGAAGGCATATTGTTTAATGGTTGGAATTGTGATTTTATTTGTTTCCTTGTATGTAATTTTTCTACTCCTATATATTAGAGCTTTGTAGCCATTTGATGGTAGAGTTGAGTTGATTAATAAAATTTCAGTTATGAAATTTCTTGTGTTTGCACTCTCAGTATTCATATGAATCAACGAGTTAACAATGTATTCATAGTCCTGGGTATTCCCAGAATCAATAGGGCTTGATCACCTGCATCATTTTGGTATCAGAGCCAAATCGATTCAGCATCAATTGTTGTGGTCTTTTGATCACTTGTAGCTATTTGCTGGTATTCGTTGCGAATCAATAGCATTTAGTTCTTATTTCGCTTTCAGTATTCTCGTGAATCAATTGATCTACTTTATGGTATTCCAAGAATCAACAGATTGTTTCGGACATTTCAAGAATCAACAGATTCGAAATAGTTATCCCTGTTGGTATATCAATTTAATTTCTTTCGTATTTTTTTCCGCTACATTTGTAATCTTTAATTAATTTGAGGATGAATTCTTTCGACCCTGGCGGGAATGATAAAGAGCAAGTTATGGGAGAATTGCATAAATCATGGTGTTGACAACAACTTGATTTTTTCAATTTCATCAATCACCTATGATGAAGGTATATGCTTAATTTATGGGATTTGACCAGG
Organism: Dipteronia sinensis; assembly: GCA_033220585.1. Taxonomy (NCBI): domain Eukaryota; kingdom Viridiplantae; phylum Streptophyta; class Magnoliopsida; order Sapindales; family Sapindaceae; genus Dipteronia; species Dipteronia sinensis. Next base: position 77,720,830 of record CM065637.1, on the reverse strand, counting down.
CATAGAGATGATGAAGGCATATTGTCCGGTGATTGGAACTGTGATTTTATTTGTTTCCTTTTATGTAATTTTCCTTCTCCTATATATTGGAGCTTTGTAGCCATTTGATGGTAGAGTTAAGTTGATTAATAAAATTTCAGTTACGAAATTTCTTGTGTTTGCTCTCTCTGTATTCATGTGAATCAACGAGTTAGCAATATGTTCATAGTCCTGAGTATTCCCAGAATCAACAGGGCTTGATCACCTACCAGCGCTGTATCAAGTTGCTAGTTGTTAGGTTTTGGCTCGTACTCTCAAGTGAACCCAATATGAACTAAACGAGACTCAACTGATGTGTAACTTCCTGAAGACGTGAGAAACGTTTGGATGTTGGAGACGGTGTTTAAGGGAGGTTTGACGACTAAGAAGAATTGAAGAATCGAAGGCTGGAAACAGCTGATGTGGGTATAACGATGTGGCATTGACAACGGTTCTCACATCGGTTAATTCCAGAGAAAAACGTTGTGCCTTGCATAGTGGGTTTGATAGATGTCAAGAACGATATGGTAAGGACATCGGTAGGGATAGAGGTGGACAACGGTTTGTTAAAATGTGGTACATTCCAGGTGACTTGTAACGGTGTAGGGAGCGGGTAGCTAACCGTGACCGGAACCGTAGTCAATCATAAACATGCGTGAAATGGGAAATCTTCAATGAAAAGGAAAGTAATTCTTTTAGAAGTTCTTGTGCTTGAAGGAAAATGATTTCTCTTTACAAGAAGACTAGTGGATAAAAAGAAATAGTATTTATGTGAAACAAAAAAGTGTTGTACGTGTAGGAGATGGATTTCTTTGTTGGTCTAAGCTCCCTGTAACTGGTATAAATAGAACCTTGTAATTAGGTTATTTGTGTGGAGCAAAAAGAACACTTGTAATATCAGAGAGTGGTGAGATCCGGGGGGGGGGGGGGGGGGGGGGGGGTGTGGACCTCAGGGAATATACTAGGAAGGATCGGGAGAATATTAATGGATCAAGTTACAGATCCATTGGTGATATTCAGAGGAGACCTAGGGGATATTGGGAGGGGGGAGGGGTTCTTGGTAAGGATCTTGTGATCTTTGTGAGGTGAGAGTCACGATGTAAAGCTCGATTGTAAGCTTAGGGACTTGGTAAGGCTCTGTGGTTTGGGGTTAAAGTGTAAGAGAGAATCCTGGAGTATATGGTTGTAACAATTTATCATATAATTGAACTTTCTCTATTATCCTAACGGCCCATGGTTTTTTCACTGATTTAGGGTTTTCCACATATATCTTGTGTTGTGTGATTGTTTATTTTCTCTCATCTTATTTTTTTTTCTGCTATAGACGTTAATTGCTATAAGTTATGGGTGAATATTAGGCATGTCTCTTCCACGTGCATCGGTTCAAATTCACAACAACTGGTTTCAGAGCCACATTTGGCGATGACGGTCTTCAAGTCTTTACAGGAGACCATATGAATGACTTGGTGGTATTGGGATGATAATTCATGGTTGCCTAGTATGAGTTTAGTAAAGGAGATACGTCTTGAAAGTGGTTTCGAACTCGGCGGGGTTTGATGAAAGGAAGAATTCGATGGAGGAGAAGTTTGGCTTGTGGTGGCATGTATGAGTCATGGAAATCCGATCTGGGAGAAAAAAAATCCTGAACGCAAAAAAAAAAAAAAAAAATTCTCATGTGTGTTGTCAGCTTATCCAGTAAAGCACTCCAAGTACTAATAACAAGTCTTTCACCGAGTTGGATGATGTAAGGACGTGTTTATCCTTTTGATAGGTTTCTACTCTAGTCATGGAAGAAGATATGTTGCTGCTAGTGGATCCATAATTGAACATAAGGCATTGGTCAGAAGGTGATGCAAGGTGTATAATAGACAAGGATGTCGATGACTGACTAACTCTCTGGAAAATTTGACATGCGGAGTTGCACGGTAATTTCAGCAAGTTATTTCGACATGGTGCAAGAACAACGAATGTAAAAAAAAATCTTAGGATGGTTCGTTCCTAAATGGTTATATCTTATCGTGGGGTATGGTGATTCTCGGTATGGAGAGTCGTTGTTGTGGACAAAGGTCTTTGAATACTTGACAAATGGAAGAATTGTTAGATTTTAACTCATATTCTCAAGTGAACCAAACGAGACTCAACTGATGTGAAACTTCCTGGAGACTTGAGAAACATTTGGAAGTTGGAGTTGTTGTTTGAGGGAGGTTTGAAGACTAAGAAGAACTGAAGAATCGAAATCTAAAGACAACCGTTGTGGGTAACGTTGTGGCATTGACAGCAGTTCCCACATCTGTCAATTCTAGAGAAAAGTGTTGTGCCTTGCGCAGTGGGTTTGATAGCGGTCAAGACGCTGTCAAGAACGATGTGGTAGGGACATCGATGGACAACGGTTTGTTAAAACATGGTACATTCCAAGTGACTTATAACGGTGTAGGGAGCAGGTGGCCAACCGTGACCGGAACCATAGTCAATCATTAACACGCATGAAACGGGAAATCTTCAGCGGAAAAGGAAAGTAATTCTTTTGGAAGTTCTTATGCTTGAAGGAAAATGATTTCTCTTTACAAGAAGACTTGTGGATAAAAAGAAATAGTATTTATATGAAATAAGAAAGTGTTGTACGTGTGGGAGATGGATTTCCTTGTTGGTCTAAACTCCATGTAACTAGTATAAATAGAACCTTGTAACTAGGTTGTTTGTGTGGAGCAAAAAGAACACATGTAACATCAGAGAGTGGTGAGATCCGGGGGAGACCCTAGGGAATATATTGAGAAGGATTTTGGGAATATCAGTGGATCAAGTTAGAGATCCGTTGGTGATATTCAGGAGAGACCTAGGGGATTTTGGGGGGAAGAGGGGTGTTCTTGGTGAGGATCTTGTGAGCATTGTAAGGTGAGAGTCATGATGTAAAGCTCAGTTGTAAGCTTGAGAACTTGGTAAGGCTTTGTGGTTTGGGGTTGAGGTGTGAGGGAGAATCCTAGAGTATATGTTTGTAACAATTTATCATATGGTAGAAATTTCTCTGTCGCCTTGACGGCCCATGGTTTTTCCATGATTTAGGATTTTCCACGTACATCTTGTATTGTGTTATTGTTTATTTTCTCTCATCTTATTTTTTCTACTAAAGACGTTAATTGCTATGAGTTATGGACGAATATTAGGCATGTCGCTTCCGCGTTCATCGGTTCAAATTTCCAACACTAGTAAGTTCCCCTCCAACACTGCATAATATATATCCTATATCTATACTCAATTGGTGCCTATCCCTTTCAAATGGTAGGTTCAGCATTATTGTTATATTGCATAATTCTCTACCATTTTGATGTTTTTGTGAAATTTGGATTTTAATGAACTCTATCTAATATTTTAGATTTTGATGAATGAAATTGCATCAAAATTTAAAATGTCCATTATGTCATCATCTATTCACTCAATGCTCTTGGTCGATGGTTTTATGGCAAACTTGCATGTCCTGGTGGGATGTCAGTTATTGTATGAGTCCTTCAACGACTGAGTGGCTGGAAGGCTGGTATGGTTTGTGTCCTGCTAACAATCAGAAGAGGGTGTGGTGCTCGATGTTCTGCGCAATTGTTTGGACGATATGGGAGGCGAGAAATCAAGTAGTTTTTGAAGGAAAAGAGAAAGATGTGCAGCAGGCATCCGACCTGGTGAAAATCAGAATCGTGTGGTGGTTTAAATACCTAGGGAAAGGCCCACCGGATAATGTGGATTCCTTGTTGCGTAATGTCAAAGAGCAATGCGTGGACCAGAAAAAGATGAAGAAGATTGAAATAGCGGATTGGAACCCCCCCGAAACGGGCAACCTGAAATTTAATGTTGATGGTTCTTCAAAAGGAAAGCCAGGGCCGTCCGGGATTGGAGGAGTTTTAAGAGATTCTAATGGTAAGGTGTTATGTCTTTTTTCTTACTATATGGGGATCCTTGATTCGAATGTGGCAGAGTTAATGGCCATCAAACGAGCGGTTGAGATGTGTTACTCAAATCCGGAGCTCCAAAACAATAATATAACGTTGGTGAGTGATTCGAAGGTGGCAGTCTCTTGGGTTAATGATGGAGATTTTGGGAACCTAGCTCACATTCAGTCGGTCTATGACATTCGAGGCATGTTGAAAGCAGCTGGTGGCATGAAGGTTTCCTTCGATTACAGAATTTACAACTCTTTTGCAGACAGCTTGGCAAAGATGGGTTCGAGCAGGGCAGGGGACTTTGCGGAGTGGGGGGACATTTGACCTAGGCGGGCTGTCTTGGTCTCTTCTCTTCTTGTTACTGCTGGGGTGTCGTTTTCTTTGTTTTCTGGCACTTTGTGTTGTTTTTTTGGTTGTTGTTCTGGTTTGCTTAGTGTGGGCGGTGGTTTTGTTTTTTTGGTTGCCTTGGGATTGGTCTTTGGCTCTGTTTCAGGGCTGTGGTTATTCTGCTCTTGTTTGCTAGGCTCTTGAGCCTCCTTATTTTGCCATATTCAAAAAAAAAAAAATGTTTATGATGGTCATTTAATTTCCCCTTCTAAATTCAAAGGGAGCTTCTTATTCATGTCCGGGGAGTTCCTCGATTATGCTTTGTGAATTAGTTCTTCTTGCCTTTGGGCAACTCCCTTTTACTTGTTTTCTCCTATTCTTAATCAAATTTCTCTCTAAGGATCTTTTAGAGATTATATAAAAAAGAAATAATGGTGAATTTCGTTATTTGTTTAAAAGTAAGAAATATTAAACAAATTATTTATGGGGAAATGCAATCATGCATTGTACATCTTTTGTTCAAATCACATCATATGATAGTGGTAGCTAGTCAGTAAGATGCACCAACTGACCAACATTTCTCTCCTCTCTGTTCCCTTGTTTTAATTTTAATGATATTTTCGTATCAACCTAAATTTAAATGGTGCGTAAAAGCTCTCTAAAAATGATGAATAAAATGTTTAGGGCTCGTACCTTGTTAACCAAGAACAACGGTTGTTGAATTGAATTGTTGTGTAGACTCTCGCCATAGGTCTCTTGGACACTCCAAAATTCTAAAGCAAGTCTTTCCACTTTCTTACATCTAAACATTCGTAACGTCTTTAACATTGGCCAATCTGAAATGTATAATCCTGTACCAAAACTTCGAAGTTTTGGTAGATCCCATAGTTGGAGAGAGGTTAATTGAGGAAGCACTAGCCTTGGAATTGTTTGCAATTCTTCTTCCTTGGCAATAGTTTCCTCCACCATGCAGGAGGATATCTTCAGCTCTTCAAATATCTCTTCTATTGAATCACATTTTGTGACCCACAACTCATCTAGTTTGCGGAGTCTTCCAAGCATATTAGATGGAAAAACATTCAACAATTTATGGCAGTTATTTACCTTGACAGAATTTAATTTGCAGAAGGAGTCTGAAGCTAGTTGATAGTGCCATAATTTTCTCAACTTATCCATCTTGTCAATCCGCAAAAACTTTAAGTTCGGGAATTGTACCTAAATAATTCAATTGATGATTGCATTAATAAGATACCTAAAAACTAATAACCGAAGTACCGAACACATCAGTTACAAGTAAAACAACAAGAATAGATAAGATATATTAGATTTAAGATATAAAGATCGAATAAACAAAGCTCTTGAAGGGGGGAGTTCAAGAAGGAGGAAAGAAATAAAGCTAAAAGATAAGTGAAAAAAATATAGAGAAAATGAAACCATTTCATCAAAGAAAGGTTGTTTTTGTGATTGGAGGTTCTCCTCTGAGTTCATTTGTTCTTCCTTGCTTGCTGGAATATATGCATGTCGAGAATTAGAGACAAATGTATGCATTTTACGGCAACTGTCAATCTCCAATTGGGATAAGGAGGGCAATTCAAATAAATTTCCAGCAAAGTCGCAGAATGTTGTGAGTTCTGGAAGGTGTTTGAGGTGCTGCTGGTACAATTTATGGAACGAAGTGTTACTTATTCTTTCTCCTCAAGTGATTGTTACCACTTCCATGAACTTGCAATTGAAAATCTCAAGGACCTCGAGTTGAAGAGACTTTCAACCATAGAAGATCAAAATACATATTTTAAAGTCTCACAACCATCCATAATAATTTGTGTTAAATTTTGAAAATATGAAGACATTGACTGAAGTTGGTTGTGGTATATGGTTTGAATACGATGGAGGCCAGGTTCGTTGATGCCAAAGTGGGTAACACAATCTGCATGCTGAAAAAGTTGTTATTTTATTCAACTGGTGGTGGAGGTGGTAGAGGTTTGCAGAGGAATAGAGCTGGCCATTCAGACTGGTTTTCTGCCGGCAATGGTGGAGGCATATGCTTTAGGGGTGGTCAATTTGGTGAAGGCTGGGTCTCTGACTTCCGCTGATGTTGCCATGGTTATTGGGGATATTATTAACCTGCTCCAAAGTCTTGCAGGAGGCTCACTTGTGTTTGTTTCTAGGTTTTGGAAGGAGGAGTACCCTCTGTGTGGAGAGGTATATTCTGGATAATGTTCCAAGTTAATGTATGGTTTTATTTTAATAAAGTTGCTGTTTTTGTTGCCAAAAAAAATAAAATTGTTTTAGTGCCCGTCCTGTACTTAATAAGAATAAGTCATAACTGCAATTATTCTATATCTACATAGACTACATATATATATATATATTTTTATTGGGCCAAAACCATAAATATGTCATTTTGCAGTAATTTCACTATTTTTATCCAAGAGAAATTATGTTTGGACAAAATACCCTTAGTGCATTTATGACATATGAGAGAAAGATTTTACTTTAATCATCTTCATCGATCTCCATTGAAGAAGGTTTAACAAACCTCAATCAATGGAGGTATGTGATGGAGGTTTGTTCGATCTCCATCTGATTTTTTTCCAGATCTTCAAACGGAGATCTGTTTCCGTAAACTTTTACATGATGAAATATCAAAATCGTGTAATGATGTTAATATTTCATCGTGTAATCATGCTAATATTTTATCGTGTAAAGTTTTTGAAAACATTTTCAAATGACTTTTGAGGGGGGAAAACCATATCAAAATTTTGCCCATAATATACCATTGGAATCGTATCAGCTAGGAAAACAATATTTCGAAGAGAGAAAATTGTAGAGAGAGAAACACAAATGAATAAGAGAAACAAGAAAAAATCTACGAAGAGAGAAATTGTCCATAGAGATTCAAGTTATTAAAATTGATGAAAGTAAAAACTTAAAATTGATGAGAGAGAAAACTTAAAAGAGAGAAAAAAAAGTAATTAAAGATGATGGATATGGAAGTCAATAAAAGAATTTTAAAGGGTATTTTCGTCAAGCCACTCATAAATATAGATAAAAACAGTTAACTTATTGAGAAAATATAAATGTTAACAACATCATAATTTTATGGATAAATACCAAAATGTTCTCTTTTTTATATCTACATATCTCAATTAAAAAAGTTTTAAAAAAATATTCAATTAAAATAAAATTTTAAAAACTTCAGTCAAGCTAAAATAAATAAAA